>DWPW01000077.1:0-15513 GCA_018252015.1 Astraptes brevicauda
CTGGCCAAGTGCGAATTGGTAGACTTCACACACCTTTGAGAACATTTTTTTTTTTTACTGATTTTACTCCATTTAATTTTGATTATTAATCTAAGAAGAAAAATGTGTTACCTACCTAATTGTTTTTAAATAGAAAATACAGAGTAATTTGATAAATACGTGTTATCATATATAAGTAGAAGTAGTTGGCTATTACAAGATGAGTACATAATGTTGAGGTGAATAAAACTATATATTATAACAAATTTTAGAGTAACTTTACCTCAATATAACAAATCTTAGTTAAACGAATTACTTGATATAACGAATATTCACTTATCCCCTTGCGATTTGTTATATCAAGGTTGCACTGTATTTACGAATTCATAATTTCAGAGTTTTACGACAGCGGCAGCGGTAGTGACGAGCAAGCGCCTCGTCGTATTTGTCGGCCTCGTCGGGCGGCGGCCGGGTCGTCGTCGTCGGGCGCCGCGAGCAGCCCCGCGCCGGGCCCGGGCCGACGTCGCCGCTGCGGCATATCGGCCCGCGAACGCAATTTGCGCAGGCTCGAGAGCAACGAACGTGAACGCATGCGTATGCACTCGTTGAATCGAGCGTTTGAGGTAATTTGTTTATGTTACGACACATATTGGTGTAGAGAATCGGCGTCATAAGTAGCTACTGCAATACTGTTATACTTAGGTACATACCATAAATAATACTTATCTTACAGAATCACAGATACGTTGATATTGCTATAAATAAGGATTTTGTTAAAGAAAACCTCTACATTAACTGCCATCACGCCTTTAAACCAAAACAATGTAACGTTACTTTGGCGATAGTGTCCCCCCTTTTTTTCATATACTTAAAGCTAATTTCATAGTATTCAATGAAAATTTTGCATTGCTACGTTTATATTACGTTGTTAGGTTATGTTATCGTACGTACGTAGGTACTACATATGTGAGATATTACGTAAATAATTTTTGGTAAGACAAGATTTAGTTACTTGTCCTATTGATAGAAACCAAAAACTTATCCATATTAAGTATTATAATATCATATTTTATAACCATAATGTATTTGGATGTTCTAGAGAAACTATTATTTTAAATTTAATGTATTTTATTTGTGTTCCAGGACCTCAGGCGCGTTATTCCTCACGTGAAGAAAGATAACAGGAGTTTATCTAAAATTGAAACTTTAACCCTTGCCAAAAATTATGTAAAAGCGCTAACCAATGCAATATGCACCATGCGTGGCGAAGTTCCTCGTTACCAGTAAGTCTGTTTCTGTTATGAATGTGTCATGAGGATTTTATTTTTACCTAAGGATAGAAAATACGTTTGTTCATTGTAGATTTATCAAATTTTTCGTGTAAAAAATCATTTATTTTTACACAACTATCTACTTACAATTATGTATATTTTCTGTTTAAATGATTAATCAATTGAACAGTTTCTTAAGTACAGGCAATTCTTATAATTATACCGAACTTTTCAATTAATAATTTAACTCAGAATAGTGAAAAATACAGATTAACCACAATATAATTTTAAATAATAGGCACCGTTCTGCTCTAGTTCTATGATAATATTTTTATGGAAAATATAATATAGGTAATCTCTTTATTTTTTACAGATTTAACAGTGACGACGAAAATGTAGAGCCGGTGTTCGTTTTAAATCGAGAGGAACAAAATAACAACGAACCAAGTGATCAAGACAGGGAGGATGCAGTGAACACGCGAGAATGCCTATGACCCGCATATGAGTAGTGGAAACCATCCAACGAGCAGAAAATGACCTGTATCCCATAAAATATACCTTTATGTCTGCATGTGCTACAAATGTATATGCTTAATTCCTGTTATAAGTGGTCGATACTTTACTTTTTACCCGACTGTAAGGAAGGGTTATGAATTTAGGTTTTTTGTTCCTTTTTAGCACCTTCGATTGAAAAGTCTAATGACCTGAAATATTGCTACAAGTATTTATTTTTCATAGTTACTCTATGTCCCTTCACGGTTAAATCAATGAACGCACGTGGCATGTAATATGTGAAATGAAAATGTTTCTCATCAGTCACGTATTGTTATAAGTGATAAGGACTTATATTCACCATCACTATTATTTACATATTTTGTGGCTCGTCTCTATTTTTATTATAAGTAACATAAAAATAAACAAATGATTGTTTTGTTGACTTAATAAAGCTAAATACAAGAAGTTCGCAAAACACCCCAATACCTTACTAGGTACAGACGCAGATAATAATATTAATATCGTAGGTATTACTTAAAAAAAATTGAAAAAAGTAAGACAATGATTTGATGCCTGTTGTTCAACCCAAAAGTAAGCAAATAAAACAACGCAAAGTAAACAAAATACTAAGCAAGTTTGTCCGAAGACTTGTCTGAAAAAAATCTCATTGAAAAACGACGAACATTATTAAATAATTTATTAGATAATTATAATTAAAATAAACATGAAACAAAAACAGATATTTAAATTAGGTACTTTGTGTACTTCACTTTTCCTATTTGACTACGTTTTTAAATTGTACCTAGTATTAAATAATATATCCTTACCTAAATAATACAACATGAAATAAATAAATACGTGTATGCTTTAAGCAGGATCTCGTTGTAGGTCGAATCTTATGCAAGTGAAGCAAAGATAATGACGATCTCTCCCGTGGTGCCAATTAGAAGTAAATGAGAAAAATATATATCATATCTACAGGTTAGTCAATTTTAAAACCAGCAAACAATATTTTTACCATTTAATTATTTAAATCGTCACTTATTTATGACAATAGGCTTTTATGGCCAGACGTGACTACCTAATGTTCTGCAAAGAAATCGTATAAATGTACTCGTCTATATTGCATATAGTACTTACATAGTATCTATACAAAAATAAGGTTAACTAAGTGTAATGACATTATCATTACATTATTTATTGATGTAAAACTTGCCTGTAGAGTCCGATATTCAATGCCATTCATAATAGTATAAGTAGGTAATGATATTCAGCCGTTCTGGTTCAATATCATTGCATTCAAATTAGTGTCTGTTGTGTAAAATATATTTGATGCTGGTTTAAATAAAAATGCACAATTATTTTTGTCAATGAATATTATTTCCAAATCGCCAATTTTTGTAATGGTTTTTAAAAGTTATTAATCTAACTATACATGGCTTACCTGTATTTGCCTATCTTATTAAGCTACATTTGATACGTGTATTGTTTATTTTTATTCAATTATTGATGTAATCTCAGAATTATAGTTACCTTTAAATGTTAGTAGATTATATACCTATTGTATGTGAAGATAGATTAGTTCAAATATCTAATTAAATATTTGCTAAAATGCATTTTTGTCTAACCATATTTAAAGACGTTCTTGTGTTATGGACATTGTGATTTAGATTAAGGTATGAAGATTGTATAAAATAATAATAATATATGTTAAAAATGACTCGGCGAAAACCCGAAAATATCACGATTTAAAATATTAGTAAATGTTCTGAGCAAATCTAACACGCATTTTTTATTTTATTATTTAGGTTAACCTGCTTGTCAATAAGCATATGTTAGTCAGTAAGTAATGAAGTGATAAACAAACAAAAAAATGATTTGTTCCGATGTCTGTTGCTCTTTATTGTAAGTAAAAAAAAGGTAAATATTTGTAGAAAGTATTTAATAAAGACAACAAGCACTGAACGCGTGACGTTACGCTACGCCATTTTCCTTCTTCATAAAATCTTAGCTGGTCAGTCAGAGAGGGTAGACGGACCTTAGAAAGTAGGTCTCATTTTAAACTTGGTTGAAATTCTATAAAACCCAGTAATCAGTTGGCGATGGCAAGCTCATTTTGATGCTTCCTTAACAAAATAAAATAGCAATACGTTGAATATTTTGAAGGAGAACAGTTTGTCTTTATTTTGAAGGAAGTAACGTATCCTCACTTTAAAATAAATACAAACGAATATATGCAATATAACAATTAATACGTATAACCCATTGATACATTATATACTAAAGTACTAGAGGAGACATTGAATACAACTGTTGTGTCCTGTTCAACTACGGCAGCAGTACCGCACTTTTCATAGTGTATGCGGATGACACGCATACCCCTTTGTGGTAAATCAAGCGCTGCAGTTACGAAAGATACGTTAGACGGTATGTTATTGTTCAGCGCTTTAGCGACATTAAGTTATAAACGTCATAAACAAAGAACACGATTTATGTTTGAAGTAACTTGTCTAGTCGGTTCTTTAGTACATAATATCTCGATGGTATTACGTCGAATCTAAATATAGAAAAACATGGGTGAATTAGTAGTTCCATACTTTGAGCGAATGCCCAAAATTTTTAATTTCGCAAAATAAAAATACTTGTTTATTTTTATTACTAAGTAGCTGATCCCCGCGGTTTTATCCGCACTAAAGAAACAAAAAGGCATACATTAATATCTGCTTAATAGCAGACATTTCCGCCCGCGAAGGAGGGCGCATGCGCGTGGAGCGCGCTATTACCTTTTTTTAATTAAAGTAGCCTAAGTTACGCCTTAGACCTTCAGCTATCTTCCAGTGAAAGTCCCGTCAAAATTGGTACAGCGGTTTAGAAGATTACTTCAGCCTAACAGACAGACAGATAGACGAACCATTGTTTTTTAAATTGTCTTTTTGTTATAGGTAGGATGTATACTTTCATATGCATTTAGTAAAAAAATGTTATTTCGATATTACGTACAGGCCCTTCAATTTTATTTATTTGTATGTATAGATTCTATTTAAGGATAAATAATTTTCCGGATTCCATTGGACACAAGAACTTATGGTAGGAGCTCAGGTAGGAGTGTGTTCTTATCTGGGGTTGATTATGGATGTCCATGGGGGCAGTAGACACTTACTTAGTATTCGGGAGGCTGCATGTTTCTTTGATACTACCATAAAATAAAAAGCCTCTAAATCGCCTAAGTTTATATTTATATGCCTATATTTCTTGGATTTGACAGCACTGACTATAACAATAATCTGGCAATTATTGTTTTAGTCAGTGCTGCATCCGTACTACGATAAAACATATACTTTATGATTTAGTAGTACGTAACAATTTTAACAACATACATAAAAAAACTGCAGCATATAATTAGGTGCGTTACCTTTTCTTTATATGTTACGGAAGTAGCAAACGAGCATGCAGCCCATCTGATGGTAAATGGCCATTGCCGCCCATGGGCATCTGTAGTCAACTCCAGATAAGATCACAGTCCTACCCGAGGTCTTTTACAGATGCGTTGCTACCCCTGAGGACTATGTTGGGACGCCTGGAGTTAGTATGTCTCCCTTACCATACCCTTCAGACCAGAACACAGCAGCACTGAACACTACTGTTATTAGGCAGAAATAGAAACTTATTGCCTAATAACATTGCCTAGATGCCTAACCTATGTATTAAATGTATTTAACTTGCATTTATTTACAATGTTTGAATAAAATTAAGTATTTACCTATTTCATAATAAGTATTTATTTCAAACATCAATTTAAACATTCAAAGTCAAATGCTTACTTATTTTTTGATGGCAAAATAATTAATTTATATCTTTTTCAAGTCAAGTCAAAAAATAATTACATTATTCAGTTTTATTTTTGAATAATTAGATATCCATTACTTTTAGTGTACGCTTACTTGCAAGACTAAATTGATTAAATATGATATGATATAAATACATTTTAATTGGTTTATTGTCCGTGCTACTATCATTATTTTGTACTGCCAGTAGTATTACGGGGAATTCGATTCCTCGTCCTACTACCGCAGTTGAAAGTAATAACACGGGGAAAAAAATCCCCATGTTAAGAACCCCCCGAAATAAGGTCTTACTAATTTTATCCTACTCTTCTATGCGATTCCCCGTGCTATTACTGATAGTAAAAATGGTAGCAACACGAGGAATAAACCTTTTAATTCAGTATTCATTTATTTTATTTTCTTTTATTATACTAAAATAATTAATAAATAAATGTAACAATTGTAATAGATTTAATATAAATTGTATTATTAAAGTAAGGAATTTTCAATTTGAACATTTTTTATGTGGACAACACTGGTTAGTTACAGTCTGTATTTCTGTATCCAAGAATGAGATCGAGATACAAAAATTCCTCATAGATGCGTGTGTTGTGCTTTACAGTGTATTGGAGTAATTTTTCTGAAATTTTATTGTGAATAGAACATTTTATATATTTTAATTTTAATCCATAAACCGTTAACAAATGATTGTTAACGAAATATAGTTCTTTGCTAATACCACAAATAATTACACAGTTCATTCAAGTCAAGTAAAGATCTGATCTGCGTCTAGCGCAAATATGGCCGTCCTGTAATGAATCAGTGGTCAGTGATATAGTTATTTCATGTCAGTATGCAGAATTTCAAAATGGAACTTCGTGTCGGTAATAAGTATCGGTTGGGACGTAAGATTGGCTCAGGATCCTTTGGAGACATTTACTTGGGTAAGTACAGATGGAGATTGTTGTAAACAAAGAAAGATGGTTACTATATTCTAGGCCAGCTGCGTTTTTTTGTTTCGAAATAGATAATAGGCAATCGTGATAAATTTATTTTCTAAAAGAATTACTTTCTACTTAACATTGGTGCATTTTTAAGCAACAATAAGTATAGTATCTGTTATCAATCAATGAATTGACCATTTTATTTATACTAACAATTACATGTGGTTGATTATCTTGGAGCAGTGTTATTATAAAAACGAGTATTTTTAACTACAGTATTCGTCTACTGTACATGTATATTGTTCTATATTATTAAAATATAAATGTTCAGTATAAGATTACGTTATAAGAATAATACAATTACGTATTTTTTATGTGCATATTTAACCATGAAAATGCAAGGGCATCTAATTTTGCGTAGATACATCTTGTTGGTAATATTAGTGAGATTGTTCCTTGGGTTGATTATTGCTTACCCTTTTATGAAAAGGAGAAAATTATATTAAATTGTACTTTTGAATATAATCTTAAATTATAGTTTAAAGTCATACATATTTACTGTTTATGCCATAAATTATGGTTATATTTTTAATTTATTTTACATTTATGTTATAGGTTTAATTTATAGTTATGCCTTAATTAAACATTGTTTATCAATATTGCAGGAACCAACATTGTGACAAAGGAAGAAGTAGCTATCAAATTAGAATGTATAAAGACAAGACACCCTCAGTTACACATAGAAAGCAAATTCTACAAAATAATGCAAGGAAGCAGTAAGTGCATATTTTACACGATTACAGATACTTGTCACTTATTACACCGATTTTGAATTGGTATTATTTGTATACAGATAATAGAACCTATAAATGTACCCCACATTTATTAAAGTACTAACTGAATAAATGAATATTGATTCACTGGTATGTTTAAGAACATTATAAGTATTAATAGTCGTAAAATCCTTTATGATTCGAGTCTGGCTGCACCACTGCTACACCTATTTCTGTCTAACGACAGCAGTGTTAACGCTAATGTGTTTTGGTCTGAATGGTGCGGGAAGGGAGACATACGTATTTGAGGCATTTCAACTTAGTCCTCAAGGGTAACAATGCATCCGTGACTGACCTCAGGTCGGGCTTATCTTATCTGGGGTTGATTACAGATGTTCTGGGGCATTAGTGGCCATTTACCATCAGGTGGGCTGTATGCTTGTTTGGCACTTTCATGACATAAAATTTACATGTATAAGGAAAAATATATAAAAAAGATATATTCCTAGTTAAACAGATAATGTATTTGTCTCCGTACAAAATGACATTTGATGTCTATACCAATTATTCAAAGTAGATAGCACACACATGTACTCTTATGTGGTTCTTTTATAAAACTATCAATAACATGAATGCATTTGTATAGTCTACAAGATGTTAGCTTCAAGTTACATTCATGCTATATCATATTAATTAATGTATATGTAATTAGACACAGGGAAGGAAAATAATATGATTACATTGTTATAACTGAATATGTATAATTTTTGATGTTCTAATACTTTTTAAAATTAGTAGTACCTATATGGTGTTTGCTTTCTGTATTATGAGTAATTGAAATATTCTTAGGGATCTTTCTAATTAAGATGTGCAAGCATAGCTATGGTACGTTTTTTATGTGAATGATGCATTCTTAAAAAAAAACATAGTTTAGGATTGAATTTCACATATCCCTGGTGCAAAGATGCCCTAAAGCAGGAGTGACTATACTGACTTGACATGTACTGGTTAGTGGTTCCCAATTTAGTTTTTCCTGCATACCTATAAGAAAAAACACAAACTGCTGGTACCCCTTATAGCAAAACTCCATATTAATTTGACAAAAAAAATTGTTTCAAGGTTTCCTTCCCACGATTTCCTCCGCCTTTAATTAGTATTACAGCTGTCTATTTAGGTTTTAAATATTTTGGGGTTCTGTGTGTACTCCTGCTTATTGAGAACCATTGATGTAAATTATGAAACAATATTTCTGCTCAGGGTCTGGATCCTTACATACTCATCTTTTGTGTCAGTCCATGGTATTGATGATACAATGGACATATGTCTCGACCACCATTACGACAACTGTTGTTTCTTATTTTTATGTTATTATTCTACATAACGAATATGAAACGGGCGCATTTTATTTATGTTAGGTATATATGAATAGACAAAACAGTTTCATAGAATTTTATGTTGCTATATATAGCCTTCCCATTTTTAGCCCAACCCCCACCTCAATAAATTGCAGCAGACAATTTGAGAGATACTGGTATAATTCAACATCCATAAGTTTCCATGAATATCATTTATATGTTATATATTTCAATGTCATTCCTAACTCTTAATTTATTTTGTCAATTTTTTTTCATTCTTGTATTGAATTGAAAGTTGACTTTAATTGGCAGCAATGCTAATTACCACTTAATTTTAATTTAGTAATTTAGTCTGGTTGTTAACCAATCATATCCAATCATATGTTTAAGATATGAGGATTCAATTCTATAGAAATTATTTAAATGCTTACATAGAAATGCTGAAAAAATTGTCCTTTTTTTCATTATGCTCAGAAAAAAGTTAACAAGGATCAACTATCCCCCACTTAACTATTTCCATATCCCTCTATTCTCATAGGACCCAACAGTGTCTTCTTGTTGGCTTCTAGTGCTCAGAGGGGGCATTATCGCCAACTTTGAGAAACACTAGTATTATTCAATACAAATAAAAATGTCAATAGATTATTAGTGATGTAATTACAGAAGTTAATAATAGCCCCTTCTAATTATGTGTATTTTTGTTAAGCTTATGTCTATTTAAGCAGTGATGGAACTATGGAGTTAATTTTAACCTCTTATTCTTAATGCTTGTTTGATACTAAATTAATTTGTTCAACAAACAATCAAAATACCCAATTATCACAGTACCGCTCAAGGAAAATGTCAAGAAGATTTTGTATGTCTTCAAGCTTATTTGTAATTTGAGATGCCTTATAATAGCAGTGTTAAACAATGCTGTGTTTTGGTTTTTGAAGGATGTGGTAAGGGATATGTAGTTGTTGGAGGTGTTCTAACTTAGTTCTCAGGAGTAAAAATGCATGTGTGGTCGATTTCAGTTAGTAATCTTATCTAGAGTTGATCACAAGTGTGTTTGGGTGGCATTGGCCACTTACCATTACATGAACTGTATGCTTATTTGCTACTTGTATCCTATCCTATAAAAATTAAGAAGCCTACTAAGGGCCATACACAAAAAAATTTAATGATTAGATATAGTATTTTGAAATGTGGTGTCTTGAAATTTAGGACCCCTTCCCGCCTCTTGTCACAATGTCACACTTTGTCGACCCCCTTAGTCCCCCCTTAACCTGTGACGTTATATAATCGGATGTCTCCCTTATCTGCATATGAATAGAAGTTGATCTGCTATGGCTTATTATAAAACTTCTCTTTATAGCATTGAGTCCATCAGAAGGTCAGTAATGATATTTTTTTTTTCTCTGTCACAGTTGGTATTCCTGCAATAAAATGGTGTGGCTCAGAGGGAGATTATAATGTAATGGTAATGCAGTTACTAGGCCCCTCCTTAGAAGACCTGTTTAATTTTTGTTCACGTCGCTTCTCCCTGAAGACAGTGCTCCTTCTCGCAGACCAACTTATTTCTCGCATCGAGGATATACATCACAAGAGTTTTATCCATAGGTATGTATAGATTACTCAGTATGCACTCTTGTTACGTATGGTCATGGCACTTAACGGACACTAGGTCAGCCAGGGTTAAAGATAAAGAGAAACCTGTATACATTATATCTATCTTGAATATGCAGTTAGGATATAAGTAGTCTGGTTTCAGCGTTTTGATTAGATTGCGAGTTATTGCAATCAAAACATAGGCCTATATAATCTTAGTATGTTATTTGATATTTCCGTGGTATTAACTGTATAAAAAATTCAACTTGCTTTAATCTTGTTAGTAGTAATTTATATAAATATTTTCTGTTACAGAGATATTAAGCCAGATAATTTTCTAATGGGCCTTGGCAAGAGGGGCAATTTAGTATACATAATAGACTTTGGTCTAGCTAAGAAGTATAGAGATCCACGGACTCTTCAACATATCCATTACAGAGAAAACAAAAATTTAACAGGTAAAAATATCCTAGTAGAATATAAAAATACCAAAATTCAATCTCTTGTGATTCTGGTTTGTCTGTTTTTTAGAATCATGGTTGTACAGTACTAGAGTTCAGAGAGTATGGGTTGATTGCTATCATTAAGTTAGAACTAAGCCTTCAGTAAAAGAAATTCAAGAACTAGTGGGAATTAATATTACAATTATGTTGAATGTTTCAGTAGTTATGGCTGTTTGCCACAATGTGAAGTTTGTCAGTTGACTATTAAGATAATTAGAATATTTAGGAATAAATATTGATATAACAATTATATTGTGATCGTGTAATCAGTTGTACATTTATCACTTATCAATTTTCAGGTACAGCTAGATATGCGTCGATTAATACTCATTTAGGTATCGAGCAGTCCCGACGCGACGACCTGGAGTCTTTGGGCTACGTGCTTATGTACTTCAATCGTGGTAGCCTGCCTTGGCAGGGTTTGAAAGCTGCCACCAAACGCCAGAAGTATGAGCGAATATCCGAGAAAAAGTTATCTACACCTTTCGATGAACTATGCAAAGTATGTTAAATTGATATGTAATTTATGTTTGTTGCTCTTAATCGAATAAGAAGTCGGTAAAAAAGTTTTATTGCCATAGATTTTTGGTTGTATACAATGTCATTGACATACAATAACTTATTTCAATTTTAATTATGATAAACATATAAAATTTGTAAAAAATAATAATTTATTAACAAATGTTACCTTTTTTTAAACAAGTGAAAAGTGTAAATTAGTTTTCAGGTGACTTTGCACTATTCAACCTTAAAAACTGTGGTAGCAATAGTATTTGTACTAGTTGTGGTACATTACGACCACAGTTCATTTTTATTGTTTGAGTTTAGTGAGGTAGATACACCTTCATGCAACATTTTCAATTAATTCAGAAATAACTGGAAGTTTGTATTTAACATTAGCCGGACTGTCTGATCTTTTGCTATGCTATAACGTATTTGTTCTTTATTATTAAAAATATATTATACTAGCAGATGCCCGCGATTTCGTACGCGCAGACAAAATAATACAAACGTACATGTGACCCACATTAAACACTGAATTTTCAGTAGCGAGCCCACACATTATTTATTATTTGACAGCTATGTAACAAATTTTATCAATTTCACTTTAAAACGGACGTAAATTCATACAAACTTTTATCCTCCCCCTTTTTACCACCGTAAGAGGCAAATTTTCAAAAATTTAGAAATACGTAACTCTTAATTTCTAACCAAATAGCTAACTATATTTTTTTGTCGATTTAACTTCAAAACTGACGGAGTTTTATACAAACTTTTAACCCATCTTTTTACACTCTTAAGAGGTGAGTTTTTTAAAATCTAGAAAGACGTTATTCTTTATTTCTAACCAAAAAGCTTAATACCATTTAAAAATAAATATTTAAATACCTTCTCCCCTTTTTGTCCTCTTACGGGGCAAATTTCCAAAAATCCTTTCTTAGTGATGACCTACATTATAAAAAGAAGCATGGTGCAAAATTTCAAGTTTCTAATTCAACTACGTTGTGCTGTGCGTTAATATGTCAGTCAGTCAGTCATTAAATCAGTATTCTCTTTCATATATATTATATAGTTTTGGCCTCTCCTGCAGTATGTTTTCTCATGTTCTCAGTAAGATACATTACTTTGTTGATAACATCTTACTCTTACTTTTTTATTGTCCCCATTTATTTAATAATATTATAAGTTTATTTATACCGTTAAATTGTTCAATAACTATATACATAAATGAAATACAAAAATATAAAAACAAATATTTCCATTAAATACGTGATACGTTCACTACAGAACCACCCGATCGAGTTCCAACTGTACCTGAAGTACTGTCGACGACTTCGCTTCGAAGAGCGCCCCGACTACGGACACCTCCGCCAGTTGTTCCGCACGCTCTTCCACCGACAAGGCTTCACTTATGACTATGTGTTCGATTGGAATATGCTTAAATTCGGTATATACCCAGTACCTAATGCTTTAATGTTATTTTAATCTGCTTTTTCTTTATTTTATGTCGTAACAGTTATATTATACGTAATTTTAACCTGTTTGAGGTTTATCTGGAAATATTGCACTTTTCAATCGCATTTAACATCCTGAATAGTATTTGCTAAGTAGTAAATAACTTTATACTGTAATATTATGCGTAACTAAGACCTGTTTTAGATTTTATTATTTGGATAAACTGTCTGGCTTAATATTTCAGTTTTCAATTGCGCTTAACATCATATATATATTATTTTTAAGTGAATAACTATATTTATTTTGGTCCCTAAATATTGTGTTTAACACAAATGACCTTCAATTACTGGTACATGATCAGTTACTACGTTATAAAAAAAAAGTAGTACAATATACAAAAGTATATTCGAAGAATCATGAGAGACTTAACACACTTTGTTAATTATCACATATTGCATGTAGAACTTGATAATTTTACTGGTCAGGTACATTATGCATGTATAATGTCGAACTTAACTTTTGTACCCAAGTTTTTTCTGGATTTTTTTATTGATGCGTCCTGTTTTGTTATGCTTCAGGAGCCCAGCGTGGCAACTACCAGTCTGGTACAAGTGACCGCACGCTCAGACGTCACGACCAGACAACAGACCAGGAAAATAGTAAGTTTTATATTTTTAATTCTAATTGCATTGTTATTACATATTTTTACTCCTTTTTTGTTATGGAAGTAGCATACGAGCCTTCAGCCCATTTGATGGTAAATGGTCACTGCCGCTCATGGACATCTGTATTCAACCCCAGATAGATCAAAGTTGTACCTAAGGTTGACCACAGATGTGTTGCTGCCCCTGATAACTGTGGAACGCCTCGGATAAGTATGCCCCCCTTACCACACCCGTCTGACCAGAACACAGTAGCACTTAACGCTGCTTTTATTGCGATAAAATAGGTGTGGTGGTGGTGCCGCCGGGGACGATCTACAATGGGTTCTATTACCTTTTAAAACTATTAGATTCACTTAAAAAATATGAATATTGCTTATCGTGGTCATTGTTTCAGCGGCGGCGGGTGCGGCGGGCGCGGCGGGCGCCACGGGGTAGCGGCCGCCCGCCACTAGGAATTGAGGAGTGTTTCCGCTGATACATGGTTCCGGATACGAGCTCTGCTATTTTATTTTGTACACATTACACGGGAACGTTACGATGTAAATTATTTAATTTTAGACTTAAATGCCCGCCCGGACGATCGGTCGTCTCCGTGCGATTACGCCGAGGTCCGCCCGCGTCTGTTATGTTTCATGCTCAGTTATATTTAGAGACTAAATCGAGTAGGACCGATATATTGTACTCGTGATATACGAATTCGATCAATTTTCTTTTTGTTTTAAGTGCCGTCACTGTGGTGTAGAGTTCGATGTGTGGTGGGAAACACTGTGCCGATTAAATTTTTTAACGGAGCGCACTTGCCGTGCGCTCGTATTTGGACACATTTTGTTCGTTTTAATTTATGTCCCGTACACAGTTTAAAACGAATAAACCTGCATTTATTCTACTGGTACACGGTCACTTCTCGAGGTGATACGATATTGAGTGTGGACTAAACTCGGAGAGTTTATTTGTTAAATTAGAAACCATTAGATTATTTAGATGTAATTTTATGTTAACGATGAATAATATTGGTGTTATGCCGCGTATGCGTTTCATTTGAACGTGATCATTATTCAATTATATGAAGTATTATGTTTAATGATGTGTTCGAGTATTTAATACATTTCGAATAACAAGATTTAAATAATATGACGACTATGCATATCGATCGTTGATTTGAGATAGTACATTAGATCAACGCGGTAGAGGTATACTAATAGTTACAAACAAAGGCGTTTGCAATTATTTAAATGCAACTGTGCAATAAATTTGGTTTTCTACTTTTTCTTAAGTCTCTTTTTTAGTTCTTACAAAACACAACCAAAAACTTTATTGTCTTCCATTTTTTGTTACCTGTGTTTTCATTCAATATTCGCAAATATTAAGGTAACAGTTTTTTGTAATTCTTGGCGGTCAAGTTTATTTCAATGCTATGGAATCATCAGTATGCATGAACCATAAGTACCATGGAATACTTAAGGATAACGATTGTTTTTTGAACCATCAAGTAACTAAAGGTATGATTTAGAATGCAAAGCAATTTTTTTTATTTTTTTCATTTTATTTTCTGAAACCATTATAACCTTGTTTTGAAGTTACTGGTGTATGATAAATAACCTGTATAATAAATAGTATTCTAATATCATGGAAATGTATAGTGCTATATATTATGCGGATTATCAGTTTGACACGTCCAGTCACTGCCATAGTTTTAATTAGGTAAGTTTGATCTGCAGAAGATAATTAGTTTCTTTTCATTGAAGTCTCCATGCCTGAGCTTGTTAAGTGTAGAGTAATTGATTTTTGTGGAAGACAATTTGTGTTGATTTAGGGATATTTGATTTTTAGAAATACAAAGTTACACATTCCTATTAGAACGTTTTTCTGTCTTTACATAACTGTGATCTAATGTAAATTGCTAAAGTCCTCTCCTTTACAACTATGATTTTAAGCCAAGACAAAGGAATCATCAGACTTCTCTATTTTAAACGAAGGAAATATAGTTTGGAAATGTAATGGTATTTTTCAGTAGTGAACAGAAGTGACGCGAGATGCGAGTCTGTAAATATAACCTATGTTAAGAGCTGTGTATTTTTATTACTAACCGAATATATTTCTTATATGAGAATGCGTGGAAACCTCATTGTCATATGGTCTGAATGTTGGACCGTTCATC
>DWPW01000078.1:0-15491 GCA_018252015.1 Astraptes brevicauda
CTGCGAACGTCTCCTAGCAATTCATGTTTTATTATGTTAGTAATTTTAGGAGCAATATCAATATGCATGTTCATTAGATTAGAAGTCTAATGAAAATTCAACATTGTTCTTGTTTTGTAGTGGATGCGCATTTCATTTCAACATGTCAAGTTGTGTATGAGGAACAAACATAACTTGTGATTAATAGACGATGATACATAAACATACAGTTCGGTGAACATAAAAAATGTATTAGGGAACATTCTAGCGCTAAAACTCATCCCATAATCTCCTTGCACAACCGGCATGAACGCATTTTCCATTTGCCACATGAACGTGTACATATGATGGTAACTTTTCACCTCCCTTGTAATAGTCACTCAATTCTCACTTAAACATACCACACCTGTGCTGTTCACATACTCGCGCTACTAATACCTCTACGCTTTGAATATTTTTCATTCTCGCTTTTCATTGTTTTGCCCTTCCAGAACCGCCTCTAAAATTAACTTCCATCCTGAATTACGCTAAAACTCCCTTTCCGTTAACACGTGGGTGGCTTAGGAGTATCGAAGGTAATGCCGACACGGGAGGAGACTCCGCTGTTCCCAAAAGGAAAAGAGGTCGAAAGCTTAAAAATAAACAGAAATTTATCAAAGGACAAAAAAGATTAAAGAGAAATATCGAATTAGAAATGGTCAACAGCGGACTAAAACAAGATAAAGAACGAAGATACATATGCTCCATATGCCAGAAGAAGCAATACAAATACAGGAGGAATAAACTGAGACATGAAAAATATGAATGCGTCACAGGCCCACAGTTTGCTTGTGACAAATGTGGAAAAAAATACTCGCAGAAAAAAACATTAACTTCACATGTAGCTCTGAAGCATCAAAATTAAACAGGGGATACAGATATACAAAATAGCTTTTTCGTTTATTTTTAGCTTTTTATTTATTTTTTTCTTAAAAGATGATTTTTATAACGACAGATTTTTTATAAGTTACAATTATGATTAGTTTACGTTTGTTGATTATTTACGAGGCCTAAAACATGAATTGTTAGGATTCAGATAGCAAAAATTACAAATACAAACTTATTGTAGACCAGCGATCTCATAATTGCCAAATTAAGGTCTTTTGATTAGTTATCTCTTTAATTATTATTATTGTTAAGTCAGCAATAGACATTTTTTTGTTATTTCTTTTTTGTTACTTTGGTAAAAGTTTATGTTTTGTTAAAGCTTAGAGGTGCTTAATTGTTTTCTAACATTGTTTTTTATTCTTTTTTTTTAATACATTTACGTTAATTAATTAATATTTTGTTTTTATTTTCTTTTCGTTTTGCTTATATTTATTTATTGCGTCGGATATAATCGATAACCAAATCTTGAAGTCGCAAAAAGGACTGTACTAAATTTTCTCTTTCAGGTCGCAAGACGACGACGCCGCGTCAAGGTATCGTAACGCGTAGTAGTAAAAAAGTGTGCGAGGAGACCGCGAGCGCGACCACCTTAGCCATATTAAAAAACGTGGTGAAGCCGCCCAACAACGTGCCCGAGGAGGCCAAGGAGAACAAGAAGCAGCCCAACCTGCCCGCGCCCGCGCCGCCCGCCTCGCCGCCGCCCGCCAAGCCGCTGGCCAAGCCCAAGGCGGAGCCCGAGGGCCGGGCGGAGTCCGCCGAGCCGGAGCCCAAGCAGGAGTCGCGCTACAACATCTTCCCGCGCGGCGCCAGCTCGCTGCCGTGCGCGCAGTACAAGACGGACAAGGGCTACCGCTGCCCCAACTGCCAGCGCTGCTACAACGCGCGCAAGAACCTGGTGCGGCACGTGACGCTGGAGTGCGGCCGCGAGCCGCAGTACAAGTGTCCGCACTGCGCCTACAGCAAGCACCGCCGCAACGAGCTCAAGAAGCACATCGAGAAGAAGCACCCCGAGCACCACCGCGCCGACTGACGCGCCGGGCTCGCCCTCCGCCCTCAACACTAGTGCCTTATTTGTACGACTACTCGATCTTCCTTTAGATGGTATTAAAATTACGTAAATTTTATATGAGCCTTGTACACTTATGTATTGATGATTGAATAATATTCGATATTTTTTGAACTATTAAACGTTTTAAGACGTCACCGGTTTTTTTTTTGTTTTCACGTCTTTACCTGTTCCGAGTACCGATCTTTATGGGAAGATAAGTCAATGACGGTTCAGATACTTGGATTGTGCATGTTTTGCATGAATTAGAAGCTTCGCCTTTTATAATTTCTAACAGAAATTATTTTTTTTTATATTTTTTTTACTTATTATAACGCATTTCTTTGGTTCCTTAATTTTATTTTAGCCTTTGGTAGTATTAACAAGAGACTCCGTACGTAGTTCCGCTTAACTTATTATTTGCAATACCGTTAATGTGTTGTATTTCAGAGTTACACAAGGATACCCACCTACCGTCGGCACTGTTATCGCTACTGTCCGTCCAGCACGCGCAGTCCGCGTCGCTGGCGGCGCTCGTGCCGCCGTGCATTCAGGTGACGAACGCGCTGAAGCCGGCCGCGCCGCTGGACGCCATCGCGCTCCCGGACACGTTCAAGGCGCACCTGCTGCAGGCGCACGCGCAGGCCTTCCTGCAGAACAACAACACGGTGGGCGCGGGCAAGGCGGACGACGCGGAGTCGGAGCCGGAGTACGACGACACGGACGACATCGTGCTGCCCGACGAGGGCGAGTACTACGCGGCGCCGGAGCGCGCGGCGCGCCGCGACGGCAGCGGCTCGGACGACGCCAGCCGCCAGTTCGAGTGCCGCCACTGCGGCAAGAAGTACCGCTGGAAGTCCACGCTGCGCCGCCACGAGAACGTGGAGTGCGGCGGCAAGGCGCCATCCCACCAATGCCCCTACTGCTCCTACAAGGCCAAGCAGCGGGGCAACCTCGGCGTGCACATCAGGAAGCACCACAACACCGAGTGGTACATGTACGCTAGCAACAAAGTCAGGCGGAATAAAAAGACGTCTATCTAGTTTTATTTAGGCAAAGAATCGTTAGACCAAAGTAGATACCTAACCAAATCGGTACTGCAATAATATTATTTATATTTACTTTTTATTTTTGTTGAAAACGTTTTAATATACACTAAAGATAATAGTTTTAATGTGCACATTCCCTAACGGCATTAGTGTTAATTTTGTTGTTTTTATTATTTTTTGTTTTAGAGTTTATTATCGTAGTTAAGACTGACCCTGAGTATTTTTTTTCTGTTCGATTGTTGTTTCTGAAACAAACCATTAGTTAAACGTTGTTTTCGACGTTCTTCCAAAAAGAAATTGAACCCTTGAAAAATTTTATTGTTCTATGCAAATGTAACCCAATCCCAATATGGGTCACGTTTATCAAGAATAGCATCTCGAATTCTTCTAGTTTTAGTTTCCTTAACATTCCTTAACTGGAATAATTCCAAATTTTTATAACTTATAGTGCAATGATATTAAGAAATGATTAGTTGATATTTGTGTTTTATAGTTTAAGAAATTGACATATACACTTTTATATAACCTTTCCCGTTAGGATTTGTTGTATTTGGGACCACACACTTGTCTTCCCATTTTGTTATAGAAAACCCAAAGTTACATTATTTTTAAATTTATTTATTAGGATAATTTATGGGGACCATAGTCCCGTTAAGCTATGTAGATGCCTCAAAATTCCATTAAAGTGAAAATAAATACCTCACTACATATATAGAGAACTTTGAGGTAAATACGGCTTAGGTAATGAGAAGCTCATCGATTATGTGCCTACAATGTTACCTGTAGTTATTATTACATATCTATTTATTATGTTATTCGGTTTTATATTATTGGTGTATTGGGAAAAAATGTGTTCAAAAATGTTTTTACAAAAAGAGTTACTGATATTAAAAGATATTTTATTTGCAATAGTGTATTCAAGTTGTTTAGCATATTGACTGTTGATATTTTTTTGTTAAACTAGGATAACAAAGCTATTTGACCAAAGTCAGTATTAGTTATTAACGTGATGGTAAGAATTTAACGCATGTTATTTGTTATTGAACGTTTCAAGTCATTGCTGAGCATAGGAAAAATATTTTCAATAAAGCAATGTTCCATCATGTCATGTTTGTTGAAGGTCCAAGGTACTGATGTATGAATTAGAATAAAATTTGGATGTTACGAAGTTTACATTGTTTGTTAATGTTATTGGAAGAATAGTTAATCAATTAGTGTGATTTTTATATGAATATATTGGGGTTTACTTGGTAGAAAAGTTTAATAAAATATGAATATAGTTGTACACTTTGTTTTTATTTTATTTTTTTCATTGCAATACGATGTTTTTGAAACCTATTAAATTTACATTAATTCAAAATGCATAGTTCCGGTGACACCATTTTTTAAATTAAAAATATAGGTGAAATATGTTGATGTCGGTACGAGACAGATTGATTTGGTACATTTCTTCCGAAATCAAATGTTGGTAAGTGCTTTCTTTGAAATTTTAGATACTAGCGCATGAATGCATGTTTTGTTCACTGCTTCCCTTTTCGCCGCATTGACAATGTGTTTTTCTTCCTTTTCGTTCATACTAATATAATTAATAATTTCAGGTAGACAAGAAAAGCCCATGGGTCGGGAGACTGCATTTCATTTAACAAAAGTTTACTAGAATATCCAAAGCAGTGACTAAAACCATATCGATCATAGTAACACCATGAATTTTCTTGGTACCTTACCTTCCACTCGATTACCGAGAATTTGTTTTGAATATCACCGCACTCGAGAATACGAACAGTTATGCAATGGACGACATCGTCGAATCCTCGAAAAATTCATATTCAAAATACATGTTTTTGTTTTCTTTTTGTTCTTTTTTTTAATTTTTCCTTTGCAAGCTTTGATCACAGCACTCGGTGGACACTCACAGTAGTATATTACGTTCAGTTTATGTATGTACACGTGTATGTATGTATATGTATATAACATGTATAATGTGCTTGTATATGTCGTTAACCTCACGGGAGCGTGTGCGGTGGCGCGTGGCTGGCGCGAGCCTCATGATCCGGTGCCGTTTCAGGCGCGGCGGGCGAGGACGCGTCGTTCACGCGCATCGGCGGGCTGTCGTGGGAGCAGTGGTCGGCGCGCCTGGCGCTGCCGCTGGTGGCCGGCATGCGCGTGGCGCCCGCGCTGCCCGCGCCCGGCGAGCCCAGCTTCACGTGCCCCGACTGCGGCCGCGTCTACAAGCTCAAGTCCTCGCTGCGCAACCACCAGAAGTGGGAGTGCGGCAAGGAGCCCCAGTTCCAGTGCCCCTACTGCGTCTACCGCGCCAAGCAGAAGATGCACATCGCGCGCCACATGGAGCGCATGCACCGCGAGGTGCACCTCAAGCCCGAGCAATACATAAAGCAGGACAACGTCGACGCCTGCACTTAGTCAATACTCAATACTCCTCTCGTGTGTTACGGATGTCGGTTTGGCGGTCTAGTGTTAAGTTTTACGTATCGTTGTCTGTTTGAATTTGATATTGGCACGTTTGTTAGGCGGGAGATAGATTTTGATGTTTTTTTATGAGAGTTGGAAATTGCTAAATTCGTATCAGACTCGCAAGTTACTTTCAGAATGTGATAAATGTGATGAAATCTCTTTGTGATAGTGACGTCAAACGGTCACGTTAGACGTAATCGCCGTCCTCGAGGACGCGAACCGTGCCTTCAATCGTTACCTACTCCAGTCACACGATGACTGAATTTATAATTACTGAATACTTAGATACCGTAAAGAATTTAATCTCATGTCGAATTACTCGTAGTATTCACGCTGGTTGCAATTATTTGCAGCGGTGTAAGCAACTGTTGCATTTATCCAGTATGTTAAGAAAAGTGATTTGTATAGTTACGCTTTTACTCTTTTGATATATTTTTATGTACAGCATTTATTATATAAATTTATCATTCCTGGTATTTTGATGATGATATTTGCGCGTATTTTGGATTCTTGTGAAGGACAGTTTGAAGTTAAAATACTGTTGTTACCATATGCAGTTACTATGAAGTTATCGTAAAATGCCTTATTTTTATGCAGTGTTGGCTATATATTTCGTCAGTGACAAACCGATATCTTTTGGTACAGTTGCAAAATTGACGAAAATGTAATTAGTTACGAGAATCTTATTCCGAAATAGGAGGGGACGGATAATGGTTTGAGTGCTGAATGGTTTTTCTATTCTGTAATGTAAATCGTAGTTTTAGTTAAAGTGAAGCTATTTGTCGCTTAGTAAGCAAACTCTAGTTCTTTGCCATAATGCATGTTCCATTATTTTTGTAATACTCATATGTAAGTTAATTTTTTATTTCAATTATTTTTTAGATCTCTTTAACGTGTAATGCATTTATTTTATATTAATCTAGGACTAGATCTTTCGTGTTAGGCGATTGAGAAAAATATTAAATAGGTCGTATTAATTAAGTTCCTTGAAATAAATGTTTATGAACATGTTATTCGATGTTACATTTGGGGCCAATTTTTATTGTTAGATTTAGGTCAGACCAGTCGCAACGAGAGTGCCTTATAATAGAACCGTGGAATCGATGAGCATGAAGACACTGCCATTACAAGTTTATAAATTTAATTAAGCCGCGCACAAATCATGATCTTATTTGACAAGTTCAAATTTAAATCTTCCACGTAGTAGATAAGTATGTTATACGCATTACCATTTAGAAATTATACTAAGTTAGGGATGGTAGCGCGATAAGCAAAATTATTCAATTCTGTCATAGATACGAGAAACTTGACATAGCAGAAATAGTTTGCGATTGAGTGATTTTGCTGACGTGATGCCCCATTAGGTTACTACCCGCAGGAGTTACCATCGTACAATCAATATGTAGAGCTCGCTAAGTACAACCACAAGTCACGTCAGTATACAAAGTGCCTTCGAAACTTTAGTCATTAGGATTTATGATATTCACAAGATTTTTTGAATCAAGCATGATATGTAACTTGTTATTGCAAAATATCTAGGTTGTGAATTGACATTGACAATATTTTGAACGGATTTTTGCTAGATTACTTATAACTTAGTATTTTATACTGGGTACAATAGAGCTGTGATAGTGTTCTCAAGTGATTTTAAAAACTGCGTGATACATGTTTTGAAGTAAAGCAACGCTGTAAATGTGCAGTTTGCCTCTGCAGATTATGGAGTTGCACACAGAAAGTCAATTAATATTGCTAATCATGTAAATGACAAAATCAGTCAAGATTAAAACTGAACATTAATAGGCCGATTTAATTATGTTAATGCGAAATAATTAGATACGATAAGGAGTTATACCAAGTGATCCTATGCAGGCTTATGAATCTAGTTATACAATTACTGCCTAGAATATTTGTACGTTTTTGTAGATAACGGTATCTGACAATAAGAAGTTACAGTGATTAAATGCATTTGATTGTATTTTTATAACCTTTTTGTATTTTAATAAAGTTGCTATTCTTGACATGTATTTGTTTTCATATTTAGCACTACTGTATTTTGCTATTCTATCAATTATGGTGTGGTGGAAGATCAAATCTTCATAACAAAGTGATGACAATAATTCTAATAAATATATATTTTTATAAACGATTAATAAAAATGGGTAGTTAATAACACTGCATGTTGAGTATGGTTCTAAACAACTGACAATACTTTGTAATCATTATTATTAGTCGCACGGGTAAATTGATACTACAAGTTTAGCTTGTACTGTCAAGTTAACGTGTATAAAAAAAATTAAGAATTTTACATCTAAACCTAAAACAGCATGTAATCCTGTAGACAAAATAGTACCAGTAATATTAATACTCGTAGAAAAAAGAAGCAAATTAATGGGAGACATGGTGCATTATCCTATGCTTCACAGCGGCACATTTTATTTCCATACTTTAAGGTGGCTTTGCTTTCACAGTGGTGGTAGCTTGCTATTATTTGCACGTATTCATATTTGTTTGCATTTCGATTTCAGTTGCACAGTTGTACACACCTTATATATTGGGTTACGGTACGGCCGGTCTGAGTGGCGGCAAGGCCGGGTGGACGCTGTATGAGTGCGTGGATTGCGGGAACAAGTACAAGCATAAGGGCTCCCTGCAGCGGCATATAAAGTACGAGTGTAGAAAACAGCCGAGTTTCAAGTGTCCCTACTGTGTGTACCGCGCCTACCAGAAGCACAATTTGCTCCTGCACGAGCGCCATCTGCACAAAGATTTGCCGGAGAAGGTGGATTTCGTGTCGGAATGACCCGCTGCCCATAGAGGTGTCTAATGTCAGTAAACGTTCACAATTAGCTACTAACCGGCGATCGGGGACGGCTAACGGGGCTTGTCGTGGGCTAACACTAACGCTAATTCAATTACAACGTTAGCTGCAAATGGCAGCTAGCATCCAATTTACGCAATTTAAATCATTCTTCAAAGGGATCTCTCGTGGTTATTTCCAACTATAGAAATGCACATAAGTTAAAAAATGTATATAATTATATATTTTTTCTGTTGTTGTTACATCATTGAGAAAGTTCAATAGATATTTTATTTAGTCATCCATGAGATTTTAGTATTTGTACATAGCTCGTAGATATTTTAACTGCATTTACTTATAATTTATTTTGCTTTACATGTGCATGTACATTTATATTTGGTTTATCAAAATACGGAGAAATAGATATTGCAATAATTTGTCTGTAAACGACTACACAAAAGTCTATGTAAATATATAATCTAACTTATATAAAACAAAAATTCAAGATAGCAACTAAATTGTTGGAAAGATTTTTCTTGAAATAAGAAAAAAGTAGGTAACTTTATTTTATTATGAAAATGCTTAAAAAAGCTATCGATATTGAATGAACTATTTCTCCGCAATAACGTTAGTTCGGATTATAAAAAAAATTAGTAAAGTTAGATTTCGAGCAACAAGAATCTTACCGGAGTTTTCTAACTTCAAAAAATGTATTTTCTGTTACAGCTGCTACTGCAACGAAAAAAAGGAATTAGAGGACCTTTTACTTAAGGAAAGACTTCAATAGCTACATGAAGTATTCGGCGAAAGGCTCAATAATTGTCACCGGATCATAAGAACATTCTATTTCGTTTGTTTTGTATGATACGTCACAAGTATCTTTTGCTTGTATTACCGGAACAATCAGTATTTTGCTGAGGCATAAATTAAGTATTTAGTTTTCCTATGAAATAATTTCGGTATGAACAAGAACGCGGTTGGGAATCAGATTTAAATATTTTTAAATATAACTTTAATATAAAATCCTTTTGCCGGACCAAATGTCGGATCATTTGATAATAATTTACATAAAGAAAATAATTTTTGCACAATTCTTCTTATGCCAAAAGATATATAAATACTGATGTTAGTGTTTGTGGAATTGGATTCATCTTGAAACTTTAATTTTTTACGAAATACCTCTATTTTTCTATTGCATATTTTGAGAAGTTTATTGCTTTGAATTTTATACAGATTAAGTGTAATTTGAAACGCATTTTGCATAAAATGTAGTTAAGGCATTCAATTATTGAAATAGGGCGTGGGTAGGTGTAGTGGCCGCTGGCATACAGTTCAGCACAAATTTGTGATATGATTAATGTTATATTTTTTCATTTTTATACAAATTTCAAATGAATTTCATTATTAATTAATAGAAACAGCGGTCAGCGCCTTCGCCAATAGTTACGTTCATTAGGATCCTCATTGGACTATGTAATTTTTTTGAGTTGGCAGCTATAGAAACCATGAGCCATAAGACATTTTAATATTATTTAAGATATTAAACTTGAAGATGTAGATTTCAAACTACTTAGACTAATAATATACGTAAGACAAATGTTTTGATTTATATTTAGAACATTTTTAATAGATTGTTAAATTCTTGTTCTTGTTATAACGTTTATTTAGTGTGTGTTCCTTGTTACCAAAGAAATTTATCGTCGTAATAATAATATGCCATTTGTTTACCATTCATATTTTTGTATTATACATTCAGTATTTATGTTAAATTGTATATTATTTTTGCATTTGTTACTGTTATTTAAGTTACCTTTAAAGTTCAAATAAAAAGCAATATATTAAACCAAAGAATCTTCCAGTCGATTCTAGATGTAATAAAATTAAGTGCCTTAATAAACAAATATTAATATTGTTAAGTATATAAATTATTGTAATGGTTTTGGTTAAGTTTTGTATAAAGTATTGTAGGTTACTCGTTCTTTTTGGACAGAATCTACATCGATAAATTTAATGTGTTATTTTGAGTGTTACTGTAAGGAAAGTTTTTATTTAGTAACTAAAAATGATAATACCCACCAAGAAATAAGTTAGAAAAATTATAGTAGCCTTCACAATATTGTTTCTAATACTTCTTACATAACTTGCTAATCTTCACATTTGTGCTACTTCATCTTGTCATTATTAATAAATAAAGGTTAAATACATATTAATAATTATATGTATATCTAGTCCATATGAAAACAGTGCCAACTTTTTGCCTTGGATGTTGCAGTAGGTGTGAGGATAAACATGCAAATGGTCCTAATACCTAACGGTGCCAAATATTATTGATTTTATGTTAAAAATGCAAATAAATGAGGACATACATACATTTATTATAATGGAAGGAATTATAACAGAAAGACCATGTATATTTTTATTTAGATAAATTAAAGATAGCAGCTAAGTATAAATTGTTCACCATTGTTATTAATTTAACACTAAACAGCACAAAATAATTATTTTATAGAGTTATTACTTATGTATTTTATTTTATTTAAATGCAGTGCAGTGTGTTTGGTTTGTTTTTTATTGGAATATGTGAATAAATGTTCTCAATTGAAAAAAATGTCTAATTTGTCTTATATTCCGTAAATCCGTAACCGATTGGACAAAGGCGATGATTATGTAAATATTTAAAACGACAAATATATTATATGTTAATCATAGAATAGCTTCAACTAGATATATAGGTAGGTATATACTAGTTTGTAAGCATTTTTATAATGACAAATGCTACTGGAATGTTTTATTGTTGCAGGTGAAGTGGATTTCTTTAAGACCATGATGCAAACCATGTTGCCCATTATGCCAATGAAGACTAAAAATTTCTGGTCACATTATGAAACGAGCTATCAGTGTGAAAAGTGCAAACGGAAATACCGACATAAAAGTACTTACAGACGGCACGTAACATACGAGTGTGGCAAAGAACCCATGTTCAGATGTCCCTTCCTCGACTGTACATATAAGGCGTACCAGAAAACTCACACAGACGCCCATATAAAGACTAAACACAAAGCTTTGACACTCGAATACAAGCGATGATGAACACACTTGAGGCAATCGACAAAATTGTGATATTAATGTTAATTATATTTAAATAGTTTTTCTAACTGTTGTTTGCTTTCATATTACAGTATTTATTTGCATCCCACATTAGCAGTGCATAAACATTTAACACTAACGACATTTAAATTTAGTAGAGCTGAATGACAAAAATGATATAAATTAAATGCAAGATTTAAAACAAGATTTAGATGCAAAACAATTTTGAAAGTGATCATTTATTTATGTTATGGAAGTAGCAAACAAACATGCAGCCGTCCCGATGGCAAGTGGCCACTGCTGCCCATGGACATCTGTAATCAACTCCAGATAAGATCGCAGTCCTACCTGAGGTCGGCCACAGAGGCGTTGCCACTCAAGTACTAAGTTGGAACGTCTCACATATGTACCACACCCTTCAGAGAAACCCAACATTGAATATTGCTGTTATGAGGCAAAAATAGGTGTGGTGGTGCCGCCAGAGTCTAACCACAGGATTATTACTATTTTTATGTGAAAATGCAGAATATTATTATTCTAGCAATCGAATTTCCCGCTGATAAAATTATTTTTGGGTCCTCGTCAGTCAAATCAAAGGAGATCATATACTCTGCGCTTAATTTTATAAACGCATGATTCGTTTCTTTACTAGAATATCATTGCATATATTCTATTGTGGGACTGCAAAATAACTTGAGTAACAGGAATATTCATTAGGAAAAAAGAAATAATCAGATTAATATAAAAGATGGGCTATAAAAAACTTAAATCCATGTACCCAAAACTAATTTTAAAAAAAGTAAGCCGATCATCAATGTCAGTGATTGACTTTGACATATAAGATAAGCCGAAATGTTGTGATTTGTGGTTATGCAAAAATAAAAACCGTTTTAAATGTACTTATTGATGATATCTGCTTAGATTTAAAAACACACATCATAGTTTATCAACATGAATCGGTTAGCACGTATAAATAGATGTACCTTTAACACATTTCGCTATAATGTTAAGATTTCCCCGGTGTTATTGAGTCCAAAAAATTCGTTACCAAATGTATGTGTTATTCGTGGAACGCATCAACAAAATAAGATCCGGTCAACGCTGAACTATATGGTAGCCCTGGGCGTCATGACAGTGGGGCTTAGCTATGCAGCGGTACCTTTATATAGGATATTTTGTCAAGTGAGTACTGTACTTGAGATTATTATGTAGCCAAATCATATATTTTTATGTATATTCTTCGAATATATCTACATTGTTGTTAGCAGAACCTTTCGTGATTTGAGCCCAGATGCACCACTGCCTAATAACAGTGGGGTAAACACTGGTTTTATTTTAATGGGAGTAACTTCTATATGAAACATTTTAGTTAAACCCTCAGAGGTAGCAATGTATCTGTGAACAACAAAATCTCATTTGGAGTTGTTGCATTGTAGATATAGATGGGGGCGTGATTATTGTTCAACAGATGATTTATCGCCACTAACCATGAAGTGGATTGCATAGCTTTTTGTTTATTATATAGGAAATAGTTTTATAATATATAAAAAATAACCAAAGTTAACTAATACAGATAAAGTTTGCATAGAGTCGTCTATATACATATTTTTTTAAATTGTTAATTGGCTGATCTAAAATATGTGAAAGTCAATTATTCTGACTCACATGTCAATATAAAGCAGGGTTTTGTATGGAAATGTATATCTCTATCCATTTAATGTCTTCGTTAAAATATAACACATTCACTATGTTTATCACTAGGCATACAGTTATGGAGGCACGACTGGCCAAGCGGAGGCCACTGAAGCAGTGAGCAGTATGAAGGCAGTGAAGGACCGGCCGGTGAAGGTCCGCTTCAATGCAGACGTGGCATCTTCCATGCAGTGGAATTTTAAACCACAACAGAGTGACATAACTGTAAGTGTGTGTTCGATTTTTGGATATAGTATTGGTTCCATATATTTTTGACACCATTTGGTATTAAGTAGAATCACTACCTCTCTTTATGTCCACAGACATCATCTATGTCGTGGCGGGTGAGTAAGGGACAAAATCTAAGAGATTGCCAGCAGGAACCCTTTGTAACATGAACACCCACTGTGATTGCTAACGTCGACAACCCATTATTGTCCCACTGCTGGGCACGGGTCTCCTCTCAAGCGAGAGGGGTGTAGGCCATAGTCCACCGCGCTGGCCAAGTGCGAATTGGTAGACTGCACACACCTTTGAGAACGTTTTTTTTTTAAGAACTTACAGTTGTGCAGGTTGCCTCACGATGTTTTCCTTCACCGTTAAAGCAAGTGAAAATTGATTTATAATACGTACGTAACTTTGAGAAGTCAAAGTGCGTGCCTGGGTTTGAACCTCGGGCCCCCGGATTGAGAGGCCGAGTTTCAACCATTTTTAATACCAGCGCTTAAAGACCAATACCAATGATAAAATACCAAAGGTAAATCTGTTAAATCATGCAAATGAATGAAAACGTAAACCAAGTTAAACTGCGCGTCCAGTCACATATTACGGGTACTGTGTCATCAATGAGCATTGAGTAATACTATGCATTACTACGGTGACTAATGTTTCAGGAAAACAATCCAAACTGAAGCGGGAGTAATGAATGAACTCATCCCATTCACGAGCACTCATTATTATTCCGGGAACGTCGGATTACTCTCTAGCGCCACCAGTAATTATTAATATGATTTGTGCCGAATCATTCGTATGCCGCCGGTTCAATTATTACTCTGAAGCGGTCATATGTGTGACACATAACGTGTTACGGTAACGTGCGCACAGCGGAAATATTTGGACCAGTTTCCGGAAATCTTATATGTACGTACATTTTCCGCTAATCTTTACGTCAATGCAATTATCCATACATTGTCTGCTTGGTTTGAATCTAAACGATGTTTTTATTAGGGAGCTAATACACGAGCGACAGCGCTACAATCGGTGATACTTGCTGGCGACATGAGGCGACACTTTTGGCGACATTTTAGTCACTTTAGGCGACGAGTGTGAAAGTGAACAAGTTAACGCTTATGTTCTTAACTATCTATGTATGTGTGTATAAAAACATTTGATTTGAAAAGACAATACTTAAGGACTTCACTTCTTTTGAGAATAAAGCGTAGCGTACATATTTTTTTAATAGATAATGTAAATTATAATTCTTAATTGGATTCTTCTGTTAGAGTAGTAGTTTTTAATTAATAGTAACCGTTACGGATAGTTTATCGTTTGTTACTGTTTCAATCACATTTCCGGAATACACATTCCTTTTCAAATAGTAATGTTTGCTTTGGACGATAAAATATTATTTCTCACAATAAATTTAGGTCTGCGATTTTGTCATCGAGTGAACTGTAATACGCTTAGGAATTTCGCTACGGTATAATGAATATTCGTTTATAAGACGTTAAAGGGTCAACTAAAAAATTAATCGTTAATCTTTTACGGTTCATAAAAGCATTGAGTTCGAGCTACGTGGAGTTGCAATGAGCAATTGAGTATTGTGAAGGGAGACGCGCAAAGAAATTGTCGGGTACGATAATAAAAGCGTCGGAGTCTGTGAGTAAATATGTCGAAGTATTAACACTGAAACCTCCACAATGAGCAGTACATTTGCCTTAAAGAGGCGAGCTTAGTCCACGGAACGTGTTGGAGACAAACGCAGTGTGCCGGAATCGTAAGTTCACATTCGTCTCACTTGGACAAATAATGTGTTTTTAACATTTCGTGTTGTTTTGTTAAATCGTAAATACTGAACAAACAAACGTATGGAGCGACCGCTTTACGTACGCTGTCACCACGAGTGCTTTCGTGCTAATACTATGGAATGCCTGCCCTTTGCTCTCAGCGTATATACGAGAATACAGTCACATAGTTCTCGTTTGTTGTAACGTATGATAATAGAAATTGTCGACGGTTTTACGAATAGAGGTTTCCCATTGATTATACCTTTCATTAATCCTATTAGAGCAGCGTGATGGATCGTCTGATCTGTATTTGTTTAGTTTTGCTAGGAGACATGCATCCCAAGTAACTTGTAAAAGAAAACTGATAAAAGCAACTTCAAAATTAAATTATTCAAATTAAATAAAATAACAGTAAAAGTAAGTAATTAATGTAATAA
>DWPW01000079.1:0-15478 GCA_018252015.1 Astraptes brevicauda
GTAGCAATAGGGCAGACACTCCACCCGGTTGTAATGACTACCACCTAAGGACATCTGTTAAAACTCCATAATATATAAAAGACACCATGACAAGTTGAAGACGTAGGTGAGGCGGTGGTACCTCCCCTGTCGAGCCATATTGGTTCTCCCACCTTTCAGATTTAATTATGATTCTCATTCAAGTGTATTACTTTAATTGGATGATTGTGAAGTTAACAATTATTTAATAATGTATTTACACGCGAAACGACTTTCCGGATACTTTCAACATATTATTTTTGGTAATGTGTTCATTTTAATTTCCTCGAATTGTAATCATTACGGAAAACGGTGGATATGAATTGAATTATTATAATGGAATGTTATGTAAGAAAACAAGTGTTTGGTCATCGTTTGCTGAGAGTGTGCCGGCTCATCTGGCATTCGAGTCGCGGCGCGGGTATCCAGCGGGCCCTTAACCCAAACAGGGCACCCTGTTTCTCTTATTCGGCGACTATTTACGTCGTTTCGTTTGATAATCTGCTATTGTTTCGTGGGGATGCGCACCATCCCTGCGCGAATTATGCCAGTTATCTATTGAGGACGTGTGCCGACTACGAATATGTATTGAATAAATAATTCATCCCCGCCCCACTGGATAATGACAAATTTCTAAGTTCTTAGAATGCTAATGAGATCGAAAGTGGATAGATTAATTTGTATATTTCATTCGTTATATCTTCGATATTAAGTAGTAGAATCAAATACTTCATTGAAACAATAGTATACTCTAGGTTTCTTGTAATGTAAAGACTAGATAAAAACATGTTTGTGGCAGTAATTTTTGCTATTACTTATGACGTAAGTTGTGCTCGTATGCGTGCGAAGAAAAACATAATTTAAACAGAAATTACACAGTCACGTATTCAAATTTCCTCTGGTACTCGTATGTACATATTTCGTTGATAAGTTATCGGAAGACGCGAGTCTAAACGATTCATGAGGCCATTTTATTTTCGTTTATGCGCCTATTTGTATTCTCTCTACCATCGTGGCTAGAGAAATCTCTATACAGAGACGCTCTTTCAATTTGAATCGAAACGGCCGAATCAGGAAATAATTTATTTTAGTAGCGACCTTTTTATTCGAAATGGTTCAGTGTGCTTAACCTCTCTTGGATAATTTTGTTGTTTCTGTTACCTGGTGGTTTTCACCATGTTTATTAACTACATAAATTGTCCCAGCGTATCAATGTATGCGTTTTCATGTTTATTTTCATAAGAATTTATTATTGTCAACCCATTATTGTCCCACTGCTGGGCACCGGTCACCTCTCGAGTAAGAGGGGTGTAAGCCACCCCACGGGCCAAGTGCGACTTGGTAGACTTCACACTCCTTTGAGAACTTTTATTTAAATACCTTTCAGGCGTGCAGGTTTGAAAACGATGTTTTCCTTCACCTTTAAAGCAAGTGATAATTGATTTATAATACCCACATGACTTCAAAAATTGTGAAGTGCGTGCCTGGGATTTGAACCTCGGCCCCCCGATTGAGAGGCCGAATTTTAACCATTAGGCTATAACTGCTTCAACAATTTATTACGGTAGTATATTACTATGGGCCCTAGGAATAGAAGCAAGAGAGACAAAGTCCGTCGAATTAGGGTATTTAATTACAAATTCTGTGATTCCTATGAATTGTGGATCGCTGTTTTAGACTTTGTGACGTCATAATTCGTGAATACTTTGCGAATGCTCTTTTATGGTCTTTGTGTAAAATTAGTGGAACAGAATTATCACGTAATCATTGCAATATACCTAAGAAGATATACACGTAGCTTTACGATAAATATTCCGTACACGTCGGGCCTTCATATTATAATCACGTATCAAAACAGATACTCGTATTATGTCAAATTATGAACAGCCTATTAGCCTTATTTAATTATAATATCGTGTTACTTCCACACTGTGCTTCGTGTCGCAAATTAGTAAAGGCACCGTTGTTATACATCTTTCACTAATTTCAGATGAGTTAAATACAACTGTTGTGTATAATTTATATGGGCGTATTATGATACCTTTTTGAGGTCTCGTTTACAATGTCCGATCAATGCAGACACTAAAGTATTAGTTGGGCATAGTGCAAAAAGTCCTACGTATAAACTACTAGGAAATTATGTAACATCCGAAAAAAAAACAAATTTATTTTACAAGATGTGGAATCGAACTAAATTGACAAATATATTTTAGGGGAATATAACTCTCAAACCATCGTCAAATAATAAAATCTGTAGAATAATTTAACTCTGACATTGTGAACGAGGCACTTAACCCAATTGTATATATTTGTGTCTATTTCCGATCATCTTTACGGCATCGAAAATGTCGAGATAAACGTTAAGTAGAGTGCAGTAAAAACAAACGTGGTTGTTTATGTAATGGAAAGGATAATGAAATTTTATCTGTACGAGTTGTGAGCGAAGCGCGGGGCGGCCATGCTGACGGCGCGCGGAGCGCCTCGCTCCTCGCTCGCCGATTCTAGCGTCTTACCGAAATCTAATTTTCGATAATCCCACGACTGAGTCCAGTCTGTGAGGCGCACTTTGGGCAATAGTTTTCTATTGTGTTGTTATTAAAGCCCAGCTTAAGGGTTTAGAATTCATTTGAACATGGAAGTATGGTCAATTAGACGTACTAGATTTAGACAACGAATTGGTACTTGTTTTTTATATGCTCGGTTGAAATAAAACTTCTTAGCGGCTGTAGAAGGTAACAATGATGATTAAATAAGTAAAAACTTGCATGAAGTGAGCGCTAAGACAAACTCTATGTAGTAACCACATTTTCAAGAATTTTATTGTATAGGATCTATTTTTATTTTGCTATTATTATATTCACTTTCTTTTGTTAGCTCTTTTGAAAAAGATGCAAGCATCTGCAAGTAGGTTAAAAACTGAACTGAAACGCAGAGTAAATGTTAATCTAAAAATAATTATATTATTTTATTTAAGCGATAGAAGGAAACAAATTAATTGATGTTATTTGTCGTCTACTGCACGGCTCGATGGCGCCGTAATGACGTTGTGGTAAAAGGATTAACTGCTTGGCTCCGATCTCTTCATGATTTGTTTTACCCTGAGTCCCTGACATTACGATTATGAATTGTAGACTTATGCCTTATTTCAATAATAATATAATATACAGGTAGCGCAACATAAGTTTACTTTATTAGCATAATTAATTGTTTATTAAGTACGATAGAATGGGCAGATTTATTGCCCGGTGATACTCCTGTAAACTTATTGCTATTATTGCTATGCGAAACAAAGAAAATAAATTTAAATTGTTACAAAACCAATGCTACGTTACTTTATAGTTAGTGATACACTTAGATCGCTCGTTTTGGGAACCGATTAGGAATCGACGTAAAAAAATGTCATTTTTTCTGTGTTTAGAAACCTCGGTTTCATATATTCGTAATCAAAAATAAAATTTATATATATATATATGACGCATGAATATCCTCTTTCCCTTGGGAAGTCGGTTAAAATTCACTAAAGATCAAAATATTCAGGCCAATGTCAATTAACTCTAGATAATTTAAATTTAATAAATACCTGCTTAATTGTAGTTTGTTATTGTGTTACGCTATATTAATTTGTATTTTGTTTTCCTTCATTTAATAATAAAATCCTAAGAGGAAAATTCTCTTAAATATATTTTCTGTAACTATTGTACCTGAATTACTATTAGAGGAAAGACGTCACATAAATCTTAGTGCAAGGGCCGATAACGTCGTTTCAGCGGGTTTTATAAAGGCGATTTTCTTCCGGTATTTTAAACCGATTGATTTAATTTAAGAGCTATGTTGGCTCGTGGTTTTGCCTATAAGAGGACGTACGGGAGGCGCTTAATTTACTCGTGGCTGGGCGATGCGCCGCTCCGAGCAGTCTTGTGGTGCGAGGCGCTACAGTCTGATTTATGCTATTTGCGCGTAAAGCGGAATTAATGGCTTTATTACTCTTGTCTGTTTGGGGATCTCTCCGCGCGATCCGTGCTTCTCGTGGAAAATGTCACTGTATTACTGAAATGTGATTGGGCCTCGTAGATCCATATCAAGGATTACGATACCCATTATTTAAGGGATTTTCCATCGGCGTCACTGACAAAGCCCCATAAAACTTCTGTTTCGAATTATTTTACTTTTACACTTAACGTTAATCCACGTAAAAGGTGGAGTTACGACTTGCTAAATGTCTTAGTGAAACGTTTTATTACGGTCCTCGTGTGCCTTATTTTAGGGGCTATGAAAGACTTAAAATCTCCAGCACGGAATAGAAGAGAAAATTATAACAGTCGTAAACCAGTACGAATTGCGAGTAACTTACGATAAAACTAGACGTGACCGCGGTTTCACTTGCAATTATAAAAAAATATTACATGACATACATATATATTATAAAAGAGTTTTTATACATTTCACGACTTTAATAAATGAGATTAAAAAATAAATCTATCACAGAAGATAAAAAGGAAAAAAGGTAAATAGGAAAAAAGATAAAAGTAAAAAAGATAAAAGTGTCTTTTATCTTATACCAGAACATAGTCTATGTCTGTACCAAATTTCATCCAGATCCACTAAGTCGTTTTGAAATTATAGAGTAACAAATATGCATATTCACAAACTTTATAATAAAAGTTTATGCCACGGGAACCGTGCAATTTCCCGGGGTAAAAGTAGTAACATGATTCTTCAACTACCCCTTATGCAAAAAATCATGTTAAGTAATCGACACTATAAGAAACACAAATCTATCCCACAGGAACCGTTTTTTTTCCGGGATAAAAGTAGTCGATACGTTATTTCAGACTTTAATCTACCCGTGTAATAAATTTCATCCAAAATTTCATAGTGTTCAGCTATTTCGAAGTAATAGAGTAACTAACACCCATCCATACATCCATTCATCCATCCACCCATACTTACAAACTTTCATCTTCATTATATTAGTAAGATAATAATGTATGTATAAAAATTGAATTTAAGTTATCAAATTTGTGACTTTTGAAATAATATTGAATTATATATGTAATATTGAATGAATATAATATTGAATTGAATAATTTGAAGTTTGATATTGTAGGAAATATTCCAACCATCGACGGAATGAGCACTATGAGCAGAATTATTTAATTTCATAACAACTGCAGGTAACATTTCTTATATTATATGGAATATTAATAAAATCAAGCAATTCGCAGACGTGTGAACAAAATCATATGAACCGAAATGAAATCTAATATGTGATTAATGCGGCAGCAGGGTTTTCATTATAGAATATCATAATTCTTGTGAAGGTAATATCCAGTGTGGCACACATTCCGGGCCGGCAGCGCAGCCCGCAGGTGAAAAATTTGAGCTCCGACTCGTTGTGGCGCGGGCTTAGTGTTTTATCTCGGCTTAGCGTTACGAGGATTTGTGGCTCGCTAAGTAACGTTTTATGTCCCTGGAACGCTTGCAAGTTTGTTCCCCAGATAAATATGTATCTGTGATGTTGCATTCAAAGTTACAAGCGAGCGCGAGTTTTCTTTTATTTGCAGTACCCCGTATATTATGCTTTATTATTCATGGAAAATAAGAAGGATACACAAGCAGTAAAATATAAGTCTAAAGCGTAAATGTATCACAGTAAGTAATGTTATGACGTGATTGTGTCAAGTTAGAACCTTCGTAGCGTAAATTTAACTTTATTTATATATCTTATATGCAGTTGTAAATACATGGATATACCTATTAGTCAGCAACACGTATATCGACTCCACTTATTTCGTTGTTCTTAGCATTATACTAATAGAATGCAATTGTGCAGCCATTGTTACGAGAACTTTGCGACGAATCTTGATTGCAAGAACGAGCACTGAAACGTACGTACAGTAGATCTGTATATGTCCCAGTATATTGATGGGATCAGAGTATGAACAATTGAACATGATTTTTATTAATGCTTATTCGCTTGATGTGATAATCACAATTTATTGTACATATTAGTACAAGGTTTACATTAGGATAAGGACAATTGTTAGCATGTTATTACTCTATGTAAATTTGTGTAGTCACCTTTATACCCCTGTTCTTACTGGGTAATTATACAATTTTACTAGTTATTTAATATAAATAACAATGCACTAAATGTTATGTTAGCAAGAATGCATCGGGTGCAACTGAACTGGATTTCCTTTATAGTCTTAACCGCGCCGGAATCGCGAGTCGTAAATAACGCGCAGTGCACGCTCGCTTCCTTTCTTTCTGCTGGGGAGTAAACCTTCCCAGTTCTTGGTGCTGAAATATATTGGCGAAGTTTGATACTTAGGGACCACAGAACACTAAAGTTCAGTTGCGGAGATATAATAGGATTAGTGCATTACTTAAAGATAATTCTTGGCACAATGATGTTCTGCGAAGTGTAATGCTGGACGTAAAGTGAATAATAGTAGTTTCATCTGGTGTTTAAAAATATTTAACGCACTTATAGAAAATTTGTGGATTTTAATGATTACACTAAAGCTCGTCAATGATTATCAAAGAGAAAATCGTATCACCAACAAATGATAAAAATATGCTTAATTCATTGTCTTAATCTATGTAATCATTTCAACTAATAATATACGTATACACAATACGTAACGTATGCAAACGTGTTGGACGGAATAGTAGATACTGGAATGGAATTTTGGTGGATGGTTGGTCACTTTGTCCCTGTGTTGCTGTCGTCTGTTGTAGAACACGACCGCGGCAAGCTGGCATGCACCGAGCGGTCCGACGGAATGCGTAATGGTAGCCAAAGGAGTCTACACCATGCTTTGTTGAATAATATATGTGCGTGCTCCGTGTTCCAAATTGCAGTGTTAATAAAAACCGAGATACCGTACCTAACGTACTATTGGTATAAATAATTACTTTGCAATCATAGAGCTATGTTAAGATTGCTTACACATAGACAATTATTAAATTGTAAGACGTGTAGATAACATAGACAAGTATAAAACTCAGATTTGAAACAGATATCTAATGGTAGTAACATTACTTGAAAATCAAAATTAGTTATGGTATTTCCCAGGCGCTTTCGGCTTGGCAACAACTATTTCAACACTCATTTTATCTACATATATGTTAAAATAATTTATTAGATTTTGACTTTAGTACTTTTTAATCTTCTTTAATTATACGTGACATTTTTTAAATGTATTACTAAAAGGTTCTTTGTGTTGTGTGGTTGTTACATAAATTACGCTTTCACGATTATTCATCAGTTTATTTAGGAGCTTATCCATGCTACGTGCTTCACAAATCGTGTTTACGGGCGTAGAGTAAAATGGCGGGCGGATCTATGGTTCGAAGGGTTTGTTTAGATTTCATGCGGGAGTGGAAACAGTAGAACAAAATAATCAGATTCATCAACCCTTTGTCTTGGTGCCGCTGTTAGCCCGCTCGTAGTCGGACGCAATTGTCTGTGTCGATTGTTTACTTCGTTAGCGGAGCTCCTATCTCCACCCGCACACACGTCGCTTTAACAACCTTTGATTGCGACGTCGTATAAGTGAGATTTCTTTCTTACAATAGAAAAGTCTAGAAACTGCAAAACTCGGAATCTGATTGAAAATTTCTGTTATAATGTGAGCAACATACGGGACATAAAAGCGTACGTAGAGGCGATGTTTACCTTAATGGTTGTAGTTGTATACTCGTATAGGCTTCTCGGCTGTAGTGCTTGGCGCCACCTGCGTCCTATACAGCTCCACATCGTGTAAATTTATGTATGCTTTCAACGCTTTTACCGTGTGCCACCTGACCTGGCAGGCGGACATTTCGCCGGACAAATGTCCCCCTGTCCCTATTTATATTGGATACCTTATTCTAACTCCCGTGAGCGACTGTTCAGTATAAAGCTCGTGATTACGTCCTATAACGTGAACGTACATCATTGATTACATTGAATTAACTTTGTCGCAGTCCCCTTTATTTGTATTTGCAGGTGGTTCTGTGTACATTAATGCTTTAAAATGAATATTGTGTTCTGTCTAATTTATTTAAGTCTTATATATTTTTTCGTTTATACCTTCCTTACGTTATTGATAATTTAAAATAAATACTAGTTTTATTTGCTAATAACTATTGCATGGGGATCAAGTGTAGGAAAAAGAGATAAACCAGGTGGACCGAAGAAGACAGCGGGTAACCGCTGAATTTCAAAAGACTGATGAGTGGATGGATGGATAACCATAGATTTTTAGAGTATATCTTTTAAGCAAAAAAAGAACACCATTGATATTAGACTGACTAAGAATATAAATTAAAGTAATAATTTGAAGGTGGTAGAACTCTTTGTCGGTCAACTCCCGGCTAACCACCGCCACACCAATTTCTGCCTAATAACAGCAGTGTTAAACGCTGCTGATCTGGTTTGAAGGGTGTGGTAAGGAAGACATACTTATCCGAGGCGTTCCAACTTAGGCCTGAGGGGTAGCAAGTAATAAAGCATTTGTGGTCAACCTTGGGTATTACTTTGATCTTATCTGGGGTTGATCACAGATGTCCATGGGCAGCAGTGGCAACGTACCATCAGGTGGAATGCATGCTCGTTTGCTACTTGCAAACTATAAAAAAAAGTTGCCAATTTATATTCGCAATTTAGCACAGATTTTTGACAACAAACATTTATTCCCTTTACCTTGTTCGAAATTTGGACATGGCATGTTAATCTAATCGGAATTCAAAACGTCCAGCAAATATTATGTCTCTTTGTTTACAGTGTAACTTTTTTAACGCGTGGCTCTGAATAAACTGACGGTATAACAATACAAATACAGACGGTTTGAGTAGTACAATAAACTTAGTAAAACAGAGGTTACAGCAAAATTATACACAAAAACTGTTTAGTTTTATGTTATGTCGTCGTATATTCTTTGGCTTGATACCCCAGTACAGTTTTGGTTGTATTACGGTGTGAGATAGTGACATCTCTTTCTGCCTTACATCAGTAGCGAATGCGCGGCTCTATTCTGACTTAATTTTGGATATTATTAATTTACGGGCTCAATGCATGTACATATGTCTGAATTTAGACATTGCCTAATGCAATGCGTCATTGAGTGAGTTGTGACCACTTAGTGCTTATTTAAATGTACTATAACCACAGCATAACGTTAAGTGCGTGAGCTGATGCAAATTTCTATTTATAATGTTTATTAGCAGTAGTTAATTTGCAGGTGTAATGTGCTGCCAATGATACCGCGTATAATCGTGCGGATCATTGCGGATCAAAACACATTTTTTTATCATATGGAAGTAGCAAACGAACATGCAGTCCAACTCATGGTATGTGGCCACTGCCGCCTATGGACATCTGTAACCTGTAACCTGTAATCTGTAACTGTAACCTTCCCTAGATAAGACCAGAGACCTTCCTGAGATTTGCCTCAGAATAGATTTCTTTACTATCCCTAACGTTTAAGTTGGAAATCCTGGTATAAATCAGAAATTGTTTTAAGACCACTTTTTTATGTTATGGAAACAGAAAACAAGCATGTAGCCCACCCGATGGTAAGTGGCCACTGCCACCCATGGACATCTGTAATCAACCCCAGATTAGATCACTGTTCCACCTGAGGCCGACCACAGAAGCATTGCTACCCCTGAGGACTAAATTGGAACTCTTTTTGTCCCTTACCACACCTTTCAAATCAGAACGCAGCAGCCCTTAACATTGCTGTTATTACGTAGAAATAGATGTCGCGGTGATGCCGCCGAAGTCTAACCACAAAGGGTTCTACCACCTTTTGAACGTTTTTGTGTTTCTAACGCAGCTACAGGAAGCTGAAGCGATACTAATTTAATACTTTACCACTGCTTGCCGATATTTCTTCGTCGTCGTGTTACGTGTGTGAATAGGTACTCTCGCTCAGATGTATTGCACATCAATTTACTGTGAATATTACGTATAAGTACTAGCTGCGCTCCGCGGTTTCGCTCGTGTTAAAAAACATACCAAACCTCAGGAGTATCAATCAATTCAGTAGTTTTGGGTTGATGCAATTTCAGAAATACAGACAAACTTACTACTTAGCCTTAGTCCTCCGAAATATTTTGCTAATATATGGGATGTACCTGAAGACGCGCAACTTTATTTTTTAGGTATAATATGTGGCGTTCCATATTATCTAATGCTCAAGATTAGCTATGCATCTAAAACTGTAATGCAAATGCTAAAAGTGTAGCTGTTGCTTTCCTGTCATATAGCAAATTTTATTTTATCAAGGCAAGCTGCATCCCCAATAATCTGCCTCAACGTATTAGACATAGTAACTGAACATAGCATAGTTTCATCATTTCAGGTTCATTCAATTTCCTTACGTATGTAGCAATGGTCAAATGTCTTTAGTACCTATGCACTACAGCGTATGCACGCCTTAATTGATAAAAAAATTATTACATTCTTTTAAATGATTTTATGCCGTGTGGCGTACATCCAATGCGGTCATGAACACGCATGCCAGGCGCAGTGACTATTGACAAAAATCCCCTTTAGGGGGAGGGAGGGCTATGTCCAGCAGTGGACCACAAAAAGGTGATAGAAGAAAACGACCTACATAACATTCTTATTTATGAAGAAAAGACTAAACCACATAGTAAAGAGGTTTTTAGGTCTTTTCTGTAAATTATTCAACGTTGACTTAGATATCATATTTAACTATCAAATTGCCCTTATGAGTTTGTAAGACTTCTAATTTGAAATGTTCTTTCATTGCTCACATAAAAGCTTGCCATTGCTTACAATTTCAGAATAATTGAAGAATTAAATAAACTGGTGTGGTACTGGTACCTGTTTCTGCCTAATAATAATAGTGTTAAGCGCCGCTCTGTTTTGGTTTGAGAGATATTTATTTATTTATTTAACAAAATCCACAGCTAGTAAGGTATGGTAAGGTTAACCTTATCCGCGTTCCATCTTAGTCTTCAGGGGCAGCAACGCATTTCTGAATGACCTCAAATAGGGCTATAATACTCATTCTGTGTAGTTGAGAGGCATTGATATACCAGTAAAAGAACGTAGATATCGTAGTAGATATTGGTAACGACTAATATGGCAATTGGTATTTTTGGTGGCACTCATCGCGGGATACACACATTACTTTACAAAGATAACATTATAATGACACACGACCAACATATAAATCTCTGTGAGACAGTAGGGCAGCGTCTCTCTAATCATTCGACAGACTATGCGGCACTATTAATTTGTAGAGTAACCTATAATGTTATTAATGTGAAGAGAATCAATACGAATTAATTAAATTAAAATCGGAGTATTCGATACAACTAGTTACTTGCATGAAATTGAGAAGAGACGGTTTTGTAAGGGTATTTTATAATTACCAATTAGCGTGAATTTGTGGAAGTAGGTAAATAAAAATTCGAATCGATATTTTTGTAAGTTTTAATAAAAGGTCACGTAATAGTGTAGAAAAATATTCAAATTATATGAACCTTAGTATGTATAAAAATCAGAAACCTACATTTTAGTATACCGTACTGACTGTATTAAGAAAGGCATAATACCTCAAAAATTGACTTCATAATTGTAAATTCCTAATTTATTATTTTATACTTTTAAGATATTTCGCCAATAGTATGCATCCATTTGTAATAACAAAAAACGGTTACAACCCAATATAAGTTTTGCAGAAATGCGTAGCATAACAAAGATAACAACAAACGTACATTAATTCAAGTTTTATAAATATACCTATTACACAAAATATAAACCTATAAAATGTATTACGTCTAAAAGTTTGTTAAAGCAGCACACACTTTGGATTTATTTGTTGACCTATCGATTAATGCTGCGTACTGAACGTCTCACGGCGCGGCAGTACGGTATTGCAGCCTCGCTATAAATTTTATCCGCAGCTGCTCCGGAACACAATTTTACTTGGGAATCTTTCACATAAGAGCCCTTTGTTTCCACTGTCTTAAATAGGTGTCTCCAAACGAACAGACGGAATGTTACGCTTGATATTAAAAAAGTTTTTCTATAAAGACTCGAGAGATTGAGCGAGGATTCTATTGCAATCAAACCCATTTATTTCTTTTTTTATTCCTTATATTGATGTCTTTCAGTATAATATAAAACGTTTTTGTGGCGGTTAAATTTGGATAAACGTTTTTTATTCATAAAAGTTTTAGTAAGTAATACATATGAGCGTACATTAATTACTGAAAATAAATAATAATATTTTCTAAATGGCGCTGATGCTTGAATTTTAATTTAAAACATGCCATTACATACTGGACATTTTAATAAAGTTCAAATAAGCGTTCCCTACATAATTGAATTTCATCTCGGATCTTACTAACTCAGACAGAGTTTGACCGAATGTTTGACAGATCAATGTAGTTAGAAGTGGTTAACTTTGAATTAGAGCAAACTAACAATTTAGCTAGATAAATGTAACAAATTTAACATTAATTTAGGTATGCTGACGTAAATATCTTTTAAAGTGTAAATTTAAAGCATAGTTCGAGTTTAAATAAAAAAGACAATGAAAATGTATTTTTAAAATTGTTCGATACGTTGAATAAAAAAGCTAGTATTTTCTGTTTTAAAATATTCCGAAGCACAATTTTATTATTATAGCGAGGCAACCGCAGGCGGTGCGTGAAACAAGAGCCACTATGAAAGCGATTGTGGGGCTATCATGCCCAGAGAGATTTAGTGAGCAGAGATACGACGTGGTTTATTATCTAACCTCTTGTTACTCTTGGTATAGCCTGCCGTCCTCGCCTCGCTGTGTGATATTGCTCGCATCGAGTGAAGGTTACAAATGCAGTGCGTCGCATAACACATTGGAGTGCACTAATTTGATGTACTGGACATGAGCTATGTCTTGTCGCGCCGTTCGTTATTAAGCTTGCATTAGCTCCTGACAATGATGAATACAAATCTATGCTAAGCTAGATATATTAGGCAGATGAAGTACGGTGTTGTGTACTACGGCACGGTTAAAGTTTAAAATATGGCTTTAAGCCGATCCCTGACCGATACTGCTGATGAGCCCAATACATGTATGTTCATGTGAGAATATTTTACACATAATGTAACAGTTACTACTGATCTCTACAAATATAAAAATAATATATACACGATGAATCGATAATCTCTGGAAAGTCTTTGAAATGTCCTTTGGAAAGCCGGTTGAAAACGACAAATCAGCCAATATTTATAAATAGCATATTATATCTACTTCTTGTAAAAAAGTAAACTATACGTTAATAAACTGAATAATGTTATTCTCCTTTTAAAGAGGCAAACTGCAGAAATATTAGCAGTTATTGATATACCACTAGTAAAAAACGTAGATACGTTATACACCTTTCAAAATGGCACCTAAAATACATGATAATTGTCACAAAAGAGTTTAGTCCATACCGCGCTACGGTCGTAAGTGGTCGTCTCTACGTTTGTGTGTACGCCCGTAAATAAACAGTGAAATTGTCCTCGTGTCTCATGAGATTTTTCACAAATTATAGCAAAAAATCATTAAAAAGCGATGGAATCACTTATCATTTGTAAATAGTAGAATTATATTAAATAATTTTCGATCTTTCAATAAATTTATGAAATATCTGAAATAAACAGTCGTCGGACGACACAAAATAATATAGCGAATAAAATGATAGGTCAATCAATGAGTGTAAAAGGAAATAAATATTTAGCGTATTCATATTTCCATAAACTAGAAATAAATAGGTGGTCTAGAAGCCAAATTATTGGTCTTTGTCTCACAAGCTACATAAATTAAGTATATTGTTTTAATTTTTAAACAAATGGAACCCATAATGGGCTCGAGATCCGAATGACATGTACTTGAAACAAAATTTTAAAGTAGGTAGTAAATTTTATAGTTTGTAAATAACAAAACTTAATTCATGTACGTTTGTATGTATTTTTCTTATTCTACCGATTTCTGCGAAACTTATATCGGATTGTAACCGTTCTTTGTTATTGACTTACAAATGGTTCCATAGTATTCGCGAAGTATAATAGTAATTTTTTAAAAATACTTTAAAGATCTATCTTAAGAGTATAAATCAATAAATTAGGAACCTACAATTTTTTGAGATTTTATGCATTTGTTGATACTGACCTTATAAAAGGTAGTTTTCTGATTTTTATATCATACTAAATTTGATATAATATGAATATGATTTTTTTAAACTATTATGTGACCTTTTGTCAAAAGTAATAAAATATCGAATCGTTTTTTTATTGATCTACCTTAAATTCACATACAAATTCACGCTAATTGATAATTATAAAATACCCTTACAAATTCCTCTCTTCTTAATTTCACGCAACTAGCACAGACACCGACTGACTTACATGTATTTCCTTTTAATTTAATTTAATTTATTCGAATTAATTATCTTTACACTAATAACATTATAGGTAACTGTACACATTAATAGTGACCTGATAGTGCCGCATAGTTTTTGTCGAATGATTAGAGAGACATCACTCAACTGTCTCCTCACAAAGAGTTATGTTTGTTTCTTTTTTATAAAATTTAATTGGACGTATTGTCCGACATCCATCTCATAACTATATATTAATGTGTCGTTATACAGTAATATTTGTAAAGTAGTGTGTGTATCCCAAGTGCCCCAAAAAACACCAATTGCCACATATTAGTAACCTATCTACGTTTTTTAACTACATAATATATCAATGTTAGCAGTATTTTCAAATTATTGGTTACATCATCTGTCTGCAGATAGTTGAAGAAACTTTTTAAAACTTTTGGCTTTGTATCGTCCAATGCTCATGCATAATTTATTTCATAGCAATCAATATACAATTTCTTATTGTTTCGTACGAAAGAAAATAAGACGTAAAATGGACAGCATCAAATAATATTCTTCTTAGTGAAAACTCTTCAAATTGCCTGACTATAATAAACGCGGCTCTTTTAGTAACGATGTGCTAAGGCTGAAAAATACATGAACATTTTCTCTACGTTAGGTACGTTGAGGAAATGTTTCACTAGTGGTATTATAAAGTGGCCTCGCTCTTGCAAAGCAGCAATTCTAGCCTCTAACAACGACACGGCCTTAAAGCAAAAAGTCTATATTGCTTTTGCACTACCGCGCTGCAAACGAGTATTAGTTTTTTATTTGCCAGTCATAGGTGAGTCATTTATGCGTAATAAATTAGATTAAGGAAAGGAGAAAGTAAACTACGTTTTAGGTAGCTACTAGATAAGCTACAATCGGCAGATAACTATAACATGTGATTATTTACTGATGTGACAATAAGGGTACATGTCTACTACAATATTTTCTTATTAAATCTTTTTTTAAGTGGCCACTGGCGCCCATGGACATCTATGATCAACTCCAGATAAGATCATAGTCACATCTGAGGTCGGCCACAGATGAG
>DWPW01000080.1:0-15446 GCA_018252015.1 Astraptes brevicauda
TGTATCAAACCCAAGTACCTACATAAAATGATTAATAAGTGTCTATCACTGAATACTGTCTGACATATTACTTTAGTTAAAAATCGTGACTACCAATTAATTAAGATTATATTACATTCTTATTTATCCACTCGAGTTCTCTGTACATTCAATCAGGCGCATAACAAACTAGACGCGGTTAACGTCACTTGAAGAGTGAATTCGCAACGATTGTGCTCCATATCTTACCATATAATGATAGTTATAAGTGAATATGTACGTATTGTGACAGCTCTAATAGTATTATTTAAAAAAATAGGTATTCTTATATTTATGTCTACACAGTCAGACACAGTTATCTGCACAAAAAAGTTGGTAGTTTTTTAAGTTTGTTTAACTCTTATTATAAAAATCGTCGTGATGCAGATACTGTACCAAAAACTAAATAATAATAGGTCGATACCAGGTGTCGGTCATCACACCACTCTCCTCATCAGTGTAGAGCACTGATCAATTTAAATTAAATCGTGGGACGATGCATCCAAGGAATATGAGCGATTGCCCGTGATAATAGGAATTCGACGCACATCTATACTTATTATAAAACAAAATCCCCAAAAGCTGTCTGTCGGTATGTAACCCATTTTCTCAAAATTTACTGAACGGTTTTTGAACGGTTTATACTAAAAGATAGTTCAATTCTTGAGGATAGGTTTAGACACTAATTTCCTCGCAGGTGAAGCTGCGGACGCAGCTAATTATAAACAACCACGAAATGTAAAACGAAAAGGATTGTTCAAGATGAGTAAATTTTTAAAGCGGATACATACAAATTTTAAAATACATAAGTAATTCCCTTGATTTACGCCGTAACTCTACAGCATCTTGAATATTATGCAAAAACAGCTATATGTTGTGTTCAGACACGAAACAATTTACATATTAATAAGATTACGTACTCTGTCGTGTATTGTTACGTGCAAACTGATTTTAAGCCATCGATATAATGTGTACTAAAGTGCTAGAGGAGCTACTTCAAACATAAATCATGTTCGTTTTTTGAAATTGTTTGATTCACTACGAATCCTACTTTGAAATAAATTCTTTGACTTTGATTTCATCCGCATAGACTATTAAATGTACGGTACTGCTGCCGCAGTTGATCGTGTTGTATGCAATGTCTCCTCTAGTACTTTAGAACGTAGTAGCTCAATGTTTTAAGCAAAGACTTACTTCACAATATCAAACGAAATATTTTAATCAATTCAGAAAGCGATATACCTGTATTATTTTTTAATATAACGTTTGGTATGTGTCGTGTGAAGATATGTATTATGGAGTATTTTTCGCCGCTTCTTCTCCATAACTAAACACCTTGCGAAATGGCGGCAGATTAAGATCATTGACGTTTAAAACTATTTCTGTAAGTATCTACTTTGAAACAAATAATTTTGATTTAGTACTGTTTTAGAATGTCACCTAACAAAGTTAAGCCACGTAGGACGCGGGCGGCAGTGGAATAAGTATAGGGTTGAAGAAATAGGAACGGTAGTCTTATTTCTGAGGGCAGATTAAACTTTCAAATACACTTTTCATTATGCTTGAAACAGTCGTTATTCAAGAATAATAAATATTGGGTTTGTAGCAGTGATAGCCTATTGTAGAGGTCATAGCCTAATAGTTGAAACCAACCGGGGTTCAAATCTTGAGGCACGCACCTCTGCATTATGTGAAATGTATTACTTGCTTTAAGAAAACTTCATGAGAAATCCTGCACACCTGAGAGTTTTTTTTATAAAAAAAAAGGTTGTCAAAGATGTGTGAAGTCCACCAATTCGCACTTGAACAACGCAGGTGACTATTTCCTACATGCCTCTTACTCGAGAGGAGACCCATACCCAGCAGTGGGACAATAATGGGTTGACGAGACACCTTATCGACGCTTCATAGATTCTTTTTCCACTAACCGGTATTGGAGCAGCGTGGTAGAGTACGCTCTGTAAGCTGTGCAAAGTCAGTGCCCCGCAGTATAACATTAAAACACCAAGGAACGTGAAATTAATCTTAAGTAGTCTCAAATGTATTACTGTAATAACATTCACATATTCTATTTTACCATTGGTTGTATATATAGTGGTTAGAACTACAACAACAATAACAACAACAAATACTCTTTATTTGTACACCAATATAAAGTATACATTATACGATTATACAAAGGTATGGTATACATAAAGGCGGTCTTATCACTAAGAAGCGATTTCTTCCAGACAACCTTTGGGACGGAGTTAAAGATATATGAGACATAAGAAGATAGAGTAGGTAGAGCTAATTAGCAATTTAAATTGAATTGAATTCAATTCAATTTATAACAGATACTGAAATTATTTTGCAAATTCATCCTATAAGCAGGTTGAATAGTATGAAGCTCGTCAAACGAAAAATGTATCTAACAATCTCGTCTTAATAACATCTATACAAACTACATGGCTATGACATTTTTGTTAACTTTTACTATTAGCACAGGAAAAAAAGACTTAAAATTTCTGCCACTAAACCTTAAGTTTAAGCGGGTAATGCACCCTCGGTACCCGTGCTCTAATTTAATTTTGACGAAATATTGCAACAAAGCAGAGTTAAGGCAATAATCGGTCGAGCTGATGGAGGCATCAATCAACTGGCGAGGAAAGCCACTTATCAGATCTGGCCCTATTTGCTCGCCTACTTATAAGTAATTTCCTAGGATCGATTCGTTCTCTGGCCTTAGGTTATATTGGAGCGAGCGCTGATAACGCGCGATAAACGCCTTTTATTTGTACTAAGCTTAATGTGTTACTACTAAACTAAGCATTTCGGGAAGCCACAAACAAAAGGTTATTCTTTCTTAATTGTGTGTTATTGATTTTTACGTTCCCCATCACAATGCCGATAATAATTAATTACTTACGTGTTTTTATAGTAACTAACTAGCGAAAGATCTTAAAGTCCATCTGATGGTAAAATGGGCACTGCCGCCCATGAATACACCAGCTTAACACTGCTGTTATAAAGAGCAGTAATTGGTGTGGCGGTGATATGTCCGGAGTCGCACCATCAAGGTGTCTACCATCTTCATGTATGAATTGAAACTAGTTTTACACTTCTCAATTCGCAAAACTGTTTCAAACATCCACCAGCATTCATAGCAAATTGTTTTAACTGTACGTTGAACAGAACTGACTTTAAACCCGATGCCTCCCGTTTTATTTTCCCACTAATTTATTTTTATATCTCGCCCGCAAAACAAATGGGCACTGAATTCAAAAATAAAAGCGCCTTAAAACGCCAGCGTTTTGTAAAAGATATCGTCGGTAAGTAAGAAATCGGATACTCAGTACGAGGCTAGACTAAAAGGGGTGGTAGCCTCCTCCCCTCCTTGGGGTGTTGGTATACAAGTTTAGATAGTGTTAGGCTTTACTGACTCGTTATATTGCAGCTGTGTTAAAGACAGCTATAAAAACCTATTCTAATGAAAATAAACCCTTGTAGGTACAACCAATTTTTTTTAGACCAATCCGATATCCCATCGATACGTATTGTCTCATTAAATAAATACTCCTAATGTTTATGAATTTAGACTATTTCATGATAAAATAGTGGTAATTTCAGTAGAAGAATATTATGAGAGGTTTCTTGCGTTAAACTATGTAAAACGAAATTACGTTGCTTCTTAAATATATTCTCCTTGTATTCAGTAAAACCTGTTCCTTATGTAGGCCAGCATTTTCTTCAGTAGTGTACACCCGTGGCCCGGTTAATGCACTTCGTTTCATCGACCACTAACGTTTAATGGGCCGCTCTACCAGTTTAACCGGATTTTATAGATGAAAACTTTGTCTACTTAGTTCATAGTCATACGAAGTAGGAAACTTGTTAGGAGTGAACTAAATTTGCATTAAGTATTAACCATTTAAAGCACTGTAATAACCTACTCTTAAACCGATGCGACCATTTTAAAATGAAACTTCTTTGGGCGCAGATTTTCAAGGAAAAACGTGTTTGTGTAACCATTCTCGTAACGGAAACTGTGACGCTGTTACGTTACACATATAGTTAAATACTATAACGATTTATAGATAAACTATGATACCCAAACATTTTTATTGGTGTTTATTAATGTCATAAAATCACTTGCCGTGTACATATTGGTTCGTGCTTGTATGTCACATTAATGCACAAATATCGCCTCCCAACATTGCTGGAGCGTTGATACCACACTACTGCAGTGCATATTATGGTAGGAAAGTACCGGTTAGTAGATACTGCACATGGAAATTCCCTTGTGACTCCCTGGAAGGATCCCGACAAAATTTACGGCTTCAGGCATGTAATCGCTCATTTAAAATTTGTAAAACATTAGTAACAAGTAACAACAATACCAGCTATATACGGTAAAACGTTCAATTTCATTTAGCCCTATTACCGTATTAACCTTCAAAGAAATACGATCCCTTGTGCCGTGTCCAGTGATCGCTTCAAAGCCAGTGTAATCTGGGTATACCTGCCATTCTACTCTTATTTCTTTACATATAATTTTATTTTATTACACATTTCGTTAAATCTACCCTTTGTGCGCGTTTTATAAACTGGCGACTCGCTAGGCCGGGCCTGTTTAAAATAATCACCATTTTTTATTTAAATTTACGTTCGTTAAATTTACGCAATAGCTCGCAAAAATTAGTCAAAGTAAAAAATAATGTTTAGTTTATGAGTTATGTCATACAACCGTTAGAACTTTGAGGTTCCGATCTGTGCTTGTAGGAAATAGGCTTCCTCTATGTGTTTTAAAAATCACTGCGCCGGGCAAGCGTGTTGGTGGCAGCAGATCTGGCGTTTGCCGTCCACTGCGACAATGTGACTTGAATGTACTTAAGATAATGAAAAATATAAAGTAGGTATCGTATTTTCATCGCTTATTAAACAAAATACGATCAAATTCCTATCTGTTCCTGTGATTTATGGGGTTACTTGTTACTTCTTATTATACTTATTTAATTATACTTATATATAATATGTTATAACAATCGAGCAAGAAATTGCCGAAAATTTGCCAAAAAGCGATAGCGCCCTGTACTATGTAATGTAACGTAATACTTGAAACTGCGATGCTCCAGAGCTGTGAACGGCGTGACCCACTACACTAAAACATACTTAATCTTTAAAACATTTAATATCGACGTTTAATAAAGAACCGTTACATTTCTAATTTTTAAAAAACGCTATCATTAATTTTAATTACTTATATAAGAGTAATATGTATGTTGTGTGTTAAATTAGATTATAGTTCATTTTAATATGGGTGTTGGCTTTCCTGTATATATTGGCACTCATGTACATTGTTATATAATAATTTCTTCTTTAATTTTAGTTTAATATATTATATCTTTTTTACTGCTTTTTATTACATAAATGACGAGTACACCGTGACACACAATCTGGATAGGTAAGTCCAGCGTTGAGAGAGGTGAGCCTGAAAGAATCTAATTCGACTGCGTTCGGAAAAATGCGGGGTATGGTTCTTGCCCAAAATATCTCCAGTGCCCGAAATGGAAACCATTCGAGCAACGAATGTTACCAGTGATGATTTATGGCGCCGAAACATGATACTTCACTGAAGGCCTGACCTGATAGCCTGTCAGCCTAATACGAAAAGTATGAAATTAGCAAGCTTAAGTGACAGGAGGCCGACTACATCTTTGAAAGGACTTCTACTCGATTAAGAAGAATATTTCTCAAGTGTCAACCATATTTATATATAAAAGCACAGGTCTCGGCTCCCTAACCTCGAGCTGGATCGGTCCATCTGTGCCCATGACTTGAAGAAAACCACAAAAAACTACTAAATTCATAAGGTAATGGACCGGTTAGAGCGGTGCTAATTAGAAGAGCCCTATGTCCAACAATTGACCTCTAAAGAATTGACGAAGAGATGTTTACACAACTCCAATGTTATTTTTCTAAATAGACTTCATGAATACGTACTTGCATCTATTCAACATAAGTCGCATTAAGTTAGTGAACTTACTGAAATAGTAATCGCAGTACGTAGTGGTTATTTCCAAAACACAACATTGCTCATTTTAGAAAACCCATTTCCACGATTTGGAGCACAGTAACGTATACACTTCAGAGGGATGAGGCTTTGCTTTGCTAAGCATTTCGTTCCCATTTAAACCGAGTCTGGAATTAGGAACAGAACAGTTCACCCCATTACGAGGTACTGAAGCACGTTCATGATTACGCTCCAGATGACCCGATCCTTTGTTTAAAATCCTTATTCGCTGAACAATAGGATAATAATTAACAGCTTCTTAAGTTTCGATAAATTCTGCGTCTCAATTATGGTTTAAGCCTTGCCGGTCCTGTGGGAACGAGCGCCGTAATTGCAACAGAGCCTGCAATTTAAGGAATATGCCACATCAAGTGCTAATAACCTTTATTATTGCTAACGTCACTTTGCTTGGTAATTAGGGCGATGTAAAAAAAAAGATGATTCCTTAGTGTATCGATTTAGTTTGATCCGGATCATGTAAATGAATCATTACACTAACAAATCGTTTATTGTTATATCTAGTATGATACATATTCATGTAAAGTTATTAAAACTGACGTTGAAGTTTGTGCCTTAACGGTCTTATTACAGTAAACTTGCAAAACCCAGTTTGAAACCTAGACTTCATAGTCCGGTGCTACGAAGTACTTTAGTTTAAACCTAACATTATTACAAAAGTAAAAAGAACCATGGACTAAATGTCGATAGAATAATTAACGAAAATTTTCAGATACTTCCCGATTTACTGACGTTCCATTTTGTGAATATGTCATAAAATTTATGATTTTATAATATCTATGAATGGCGATGACCACTTCTTCAGTAAGTATTAAGTATAGACATCGACCACAGTATTAACTTGACAATAATTGTTTTCTTCTTTTACCATAAAAACATCTATGACTTTTCATTTTTCTGAAATAAACACTTCCGTCGCCCCTAGTTTCTCGCTCTTTATCAAACAGCTCAGTAATTAAGGATACCATCGAAATGGAATTAAATTTGTGTGCAACAGAGATTCAGCGGACGTCGCAAACAATTTCCTTTGAGTAATTTAAAAACGCACTAAGTATTTAAGCGCGATGCAAGTTCTTTTTATCATTACGTGGCGTCGTCATTTAAATCTCTTGTAATACAGCACTCACAGTAGTTTTATATATTACACAGCGTGATTTTTTATGTGTGCGTGGATGGCCAAATCTGAAAATAAATATATGAAATAGCACAAAATACTGAAACGAGTTAAGAGCCCGATTTTGATAAAACTAACATCTGCTTAAATCTGCTAAAAATATATATCAAACCATTTAATTGAAAAAAGATAATTACTAAAAGCTAGGTAACTATATATAACTCGAAAGATCGCACGTGGCAGTAATTGCATCACTCTCCTCAGCAATCTACGGTATTGATAAGATAAAAAAAATCGTCAGGCGTAGCGTAGGGTAGCGTACCAGAGTAAATATATAAATACTACCCTATACACTAAAACTACCTTATTACCTTATAAAATAGTATTACCTTATTAAATAAGCTAAATTAAGTTAACTTAATAATATAATTTGTATTGCATAAGTTTTTTCCTTGTAAAATTTTGTTATCTATTCCAGATGGTAATGCAGTTATTTTACTCATGTCTTTCGTAACGCAATATCATAATATATCGAGATAGTACAAAAGATTTATCTTTGTAAGTGGAATCGCTATGTCTACTATAGTATAAGAAAGACCTTCGATTAGCTCATCGTCGGTATAAGACAATGAGTTCAATGAGTTATTGGTCAATGAGTCGTCATCGACTCCGAATGGGACTAAAACGGATTAAAGAAACGACCTCCACTAATCGACGACGCCTATTGACCTATATCAAAATTAAAATGCGGTTTTGAATGATAAAGCAAAATCTTAAAATAGTCCATTTTTACTTTTAATCGTCGTAGTTACACTGATGTAATAGATATGGTAACAGTATTTAATAATCAAATATATTTTATATAATTTAAAAAAAAAGGTCGTTATATTAAAAAAAAACTTAAATTTAAACTGTAAGATGAATTATATTTTCAAGAAAATTAAAGTATACAATATTGATGTAGGACATGTTTACTAAAAAAACTAATCAAAGTGACATGTCGTCATGCTTGAGTACATTACCACTGTATCGCTCGAACTTTTCTATGCAAATGCTCAGACGTGACGTCATCAGCGCATACCAGGACACGCGCTTCTTTAAAAATAGGTACTTAATTTATTGCGGAAATAAAGTTATTTTTGGTAGTAATAAACGTACATTACGAATTGAAAATCTATTATCATGCTTTATGTGTGGCGATGGTGTCACCGGAGTTAATCTCAAACCAACTCTAAATAGGCCCACGCGACATATAGGTCCTCTGTTATGTTTTTTTCTTGACTTGAGTAATTTTACTATATTTGAAACCTAGCTAAAAAAACGGGTTACCTCATAAAAAGTTCTTATCGTTGCTTTTGGATCGGAAAACCCACATTTAACTTCCATCTAAAACAAAGGAACGAGTATTTTCGGCTTAATTTAAAATTAGAGATGAAGTTTTGAAAACTTCCATATCAGTGAAATTTATATGAATCCATATTATTTTTCAGCACTTCCATCGCAATACCCTTGAAGCGCTGAATTACTTATGAGGTTTTTTTGTTGTTTTGGCAGAGCCTTTGAGCTGCTCGACTGTTTGAGTTTCTGATTATATCACTTTAGCACTGCCCGTTATGTTATGTTTGGACAGCGCAAATATTACTCGCGTTCATTGAATTGAATTTCGAATTGAAATCAAAAACGTGTACGTGTATTTAAAAAAATAATATAGTTGTAAATTTAGAATGTCGGCGTATTACTGGTAAGACTTTATACTAATAAACTTGACATTACTTCCAAATTATTCTGATCCTGTATTGATTATATTTTTATCAAGTTGGAATTATATCATATCAATAAATTCTCTACCCGCTTTTAAATTGTATTTTCTCTTCACATACAGGTAGTAGCAGTACTCTACTCTACAAATGCAGCTAAAAATTAGACAATAGCATTAGTTCCGAAAAATAATTAAATGTCTATGAAATTTTTTCGTACTCAGATTTTTTTAAAAGCTAGATTGAAGATAATTTATAAAATACAGTTGTTGAAGCGTAGAATATTCGCAACGTGAACTGTATTTTATGCATCGTTCGCGGCCGTAGGAAAATTAGTAAAGTTTACAGCGTCGTTATTGGTGCGCCCCGACAAAGGGCGAGCGGCGCCTTTGTCAACGCGTAATTACGCCGAACGGCGGCGAGATACGAAATATTATGGAACAATTGTTACCTTTGGAGAAACGCTGTCTTTCGCTCATAGTTTGAATGGAAGAAACGTATACATATAAAATCTTCTATAAAGATGTGATTGATTGTCGGTTGTAAATAATTATAAAAATAATTGTTACGCGTTTTAAAAAGGATTTATAAATGTTCTCAATATTAAAATTGGGTAAGTGTATCAAATTATTAATATTATAAAAAATTGAATTGAATAAAAAAATAAAAAAGTCTGTGTTGTGGGTGTGTATTCGTTCATATGTTTACTTCCACATAAACAAGTATAACTTGCAGATGGAGAATGTAAATATGTCTATGAATTCACGATTTATAATGTGAAATGTACCGAAACATTTCAAATTGCACATTATTATTAAATTAATTTCCTCAACTGAACACATTATAATTAGATACATAGTTCGTTGATTCTGCGCTACCGGATATTGTTGTTTGATGTTTAAAGTTATCGCTGCAACGTAATAGGTCGCTCAAAGGGTGCTGCAGCCGCTTAACTCGCTGACGTCGAGCTTCTAAGTTTGGTAATTCTGTCAAAATTCGCTCTACAATTTTCGTTCCCGCAAATTACGTCTTCGGACCGAAGTGGCCCGGAAACGGGCGAAGTCGCTTCGTTAGGGGTCGGATTGGAGCCATTGTAGTTCGCGCTTAATCGCCGCTGGACAATGGGCAATGACGCAGCGTAATCGTCCCTAAATAGTGCCAGTTAAATCGGCAGTCCAGCGATGAAATCGCTTTATTTTAATTGCATAGCGTCTGCGTGTCGCTCACTTCGATTGCCTATAATATAAAACCCTACTTTTAATTTTGAGTCAGTTTATATTCTTCGGGTCTCCGAGTGAGGAAGTAGCTAGACAAATAGTCGATAGTGGCTATAAAATTAATAGTTTTAACCTCAATATATTATACAATAACTTACAACCATTAATGGTTCTCGACATCTTCGTGATGTTTTGTCTAAATTTCTTATATAAATTGCTTTTGTCAGCTTATTATTTGCAAATGCGTATGTAGGTAGTCCATTTTTTTACATTGATAAAAGTGACTATAAAACCGTAACTAAAGAAACTAATAATACACGGATAACTGGAATAAGTAGCAATATGATCGCACGTAAAACCAAAACCACGACATAAAAGAATTTGTTGGTCTCAAATCAGGGGCCTTATTTTATTTGATAGGCATTTCAAAATATGTTAGAACACTTTGTAGTTCGACTCCTAGTTAAACGCGGCTGTATTTTAGTTTTGAGGGAAACATACGTGTCTGAGGCATTACAACTTAGTATTAGGAGCAGTGATAGCCTAATGTTTGTAACTCGGCCTCTCAATCGAGGGGTCCGAGAAACCCAGGCACCTCTGACTTTTCGAAGTTATGTGCGTATTAAAAAATTATTATCTGTTAATTAAACGGTGAATAAAAACTTCTTGAGGGAACCTGCACGCCTGAGAGTTCTTTAAAAAAAGTTTTCAAAAGCGTGTGAAGTCTACCAATTCGCAATTGGCCAGCACGGTGGACTATAGCCTACACACTCTCACTTGACAGGAGACCAGCAGTGGAACAATAATGGGTGGACGACGATGGCGACGACTTAGGAGTAGTTACACATTTGTCATCACAGGTATCCTTGGGCGGCAGTGACCATTTACCCTTAGATGGACTGCAAGCTACTTCTATAATTTATATAAAAAAGAAAAAGTGACAAAATTAAAATATAATTATATGGTTTTAAAAAGTGGCAATATAAAAACACTACGCTCTTGTTACTGCCGCTCAAATGAGGCGTTCTCCTCCGAATGACGAATTAATTTTGTTGACGATCAACTTTATAACGCTATTATTTTCAGTCGATGAGTTTAACTTGCGAAGTATATTGTATCTTAGAGGCAGATTTTTTATAGGTATTTAAATTACGCAAAATACACTAAATTCTTAGTAGTTAATTTAGTGTAAATAAATTAAAACGCTCACGAAAATTTGAACTCAGAATTATACCTAAAGATCTATAGCGGTCTATAGCGTGGGAGAGCCTAATAGGTAAAAAATGCCTATTAGGCTCTCCCACGTAGGAATCTGCCTACGTCGAGCAATGGAACTCAAAATGCTGACGTATGGATGGGTAGATGCCGGAATTCACGTCATCTTAATGTTAGTTAATCTTCAAATATTCATTCATATATCGCTCCTTAAATACAAAAGTCACACATCTCAAAAAATATCAAAAATGTTTTTTTTTGCATAAATGCATCTTAAACGATTATACTTTAATGTTTTGCTAAAACATCCGTCGTTTTATGGTCAGAAACACCCGTAAACGCACACACGTTAGTTTTGTTTTGTACCCTTTCTGTAACTGAGTTCCGCGCAAAAGTACCTCATTGTGACTTGTCAAGAATCATTTGACATGAGTACACGCATTTTTTGTGAAAAACAGCCACATCGCAAAAAACTGCTAAAAGACAGGTAAAATTATATATTCAAAAGTACCACATTTAAAAATATATTCATATTGCAGATCACATACGCTTAAGTACCTTATTATTTTTATATGCAATACTACCATATTTTGGATCAAGTTAGTTTTGCAAAAATTAATGAGAATTATTTTCTTATTTCTTTATGTTAAAGTACCATTTTTTGAAATATGGTATCTTCGTATTTGAAAGTGATCTCTAAATAGACTTGATTTTACATTAAAAGTCTATTTTTTAACTTTAATGTTGTTTTCTCTGAAAGTCTTTGTAGTTAATTGAGTAATCTTATGGGTTAAACTAATTCGTTTAGAAGAGCTATTAAAACTAGGTAGATACTTATTTTTTTATTTTAAGAATGATAACAAGAGCACACCGTATTTTGAACATGGTACAACCTATAAACGACCCTTGAGATGGACGACAATCTCCGTCAACAATACGACCTAGGGAAATGGATTCAAGTGACATTCTAACTAACAATATTATTTATGATGAATATGATACTGGTTAACTTTCTATCGGACAGTCAGTTTTCTTTAGATATTCTGAATTCCGGTGAGGATACCGAAGATATTCAAGTAACGCCTCCAAAACACTGAATATTCAATAAACCATCTTTAGTCGTCGAAGAAACAGACTCAGATAGTGACTCTTCCTCTGATGAATCTTCTAGCTCTTCGAGCAGTTCTAGTTCTTCAAATAGTTCCAGTGCTAAAAATAACCTAAAAGATTTCTCATCAGATGATAGTGTCAAAGATTCCACGTAGGAAGATCCATTTTCTGAAACTACAAAGCCCAGTCGGATTCCGATGAAGAGCAACAACCACAAGCGCAGTTACCTTTCATTCAAAACTTTCCGCAATCAGCCGTGGATAAACAGGAGTTATTTAATATTGATTCACCCTGACCCAGAGTTGATGATCAGCCACCAAGCGCTGACGAGCATCCATCTAGCGTCAGTGAGCAGTCTCCTAGTGCTGATGTTATATCGCACAGTAGGTGTCGTAAACGAAAAGTAGACGTTCTTATGGAAACGAAACTAGAGCAAGCAGTTAAAAACAAAGGTTTGCTCTATACTTCTATGTCCAAGTCTAAGAAAGTTTATAATGCCAAAAAAATTGGTCCTGTATGTTTCGAAAAATGTTAATTGAAAATATGTTCTATATTTACGTTTGAAGAAAGAAATCAGATCTTTGAAAAGTTCCGCACGAAGTCGAAGGCAGTGTCTCATAATAATTTGACTCTAAACCAACTTTACACTGAAAAGCTTACAGTTCCTGAAGCAAAGAAGCAAGCCATTCTAAAGCTAATCGAGAAAAACATCGTGCCAACATTTTATGTATCTTTTTATCCTAATCTCTAAATTAGAGCATAAGTTACTGCTGGGAACTGATTTTTAATGTTTTAGTTTAAGTTTTTTAATACTACTTGTATTGTTGTATTTAGTGTAGAACATGGAGATAATTAATTATGAAGGTGTCTTACTAATTAAGTGCCTTATTTCATAAGACTATAGGTAACTGCGAGACACTATTTAGTTATACAAGTTAATATTAGGAATTTTTCGTTATTGAACTGCATTTCTCACACCTCTGATAAGTAAGCTAATACAACTTTTCCGAAAAGATACTTAATGTTTATTATGTTTATCTATTGCGTGTCTCCTCGGCACATTACAAAACATAGGTTTAAGCCCTGTAACGTAGAAATGAGTCTATATAGTTTAGTTTTAGGCATGGTATACCGATACAAAATAGTAAGTATTACTCTATTTAAAAAGTCTGGTTTGATTGTGATCTTAGCTTAAACATTTAATTATAACAGTATAATTATTTTTTAGTTGTTTGTTTATTTAATAGCTCATTCAAAATGGTTTTATTGAATGTTAGTTCAATGTGAGAATAATTATAAATACCTATATTGTTGCAACTGAGAGCTGTTATCTTTTAGAGAGCCAGCTAAAATACCTTTTTTTTAGGTTGTGTCTTTATTTTTACAGTAATCCTTATGTTTGTTTTCTAAATTCTATACAAAAGTTTTATGCATCTTCTTTTTTATAGTTTAGAAGGTTTGTTTCGTTTTAGACTTAAACTTATTACTCTTACTTACTTATATACGTATTATTAGTTTTAGACTTAATTGATAATCTCATGATAAAATTAAACTTTTTGTTTTCTTTTAGCAAGCTTACTGTGTAGTAAGTTAGTATGTGCCATTTTTTTCTTAAATTGACCTTTTGTGAGGTTGACAACGGAAATCAAAACTCTAATTTCCTAATTATGGTGATTTTATGTTTAAAATTTTAATGTTCTCGAAGTCAAAGTCTATATACAAAACTAACTTATTTGCATTTTTTCGAGAGTCCATTCAAGGTTTGGTTAAGATTGCTTTATTGTAAGATAGGCTATTCAATTACGCATCTTTTGATACTAAACAAATCTACGTAGTATGCATAGTTTATACAATAATCATAAAAAAAAACCATTTTCTTTTCAAATGCCGCTCCTGTATAATTTGCTTATTTTGACTTGTGGTGTTTTTGTATTTAAGGAGCGATATGTAGGTACTTACGTATGTAGAAACATTAATTTAACATGCAATGAAAGATGTGAAATACGTTTTTATACCATTTTGGGTTTCAGAACAGAACGATTTTACCAAAGCAGGCTGCTTTGGTTTATGTAAATCGACTTACTGGCAGAAAAATTGAATCGGAAATTTCTTGTAGATACATCGGACCAGCAAAACCTTCGCCCCGGTTCGATGAGAAATCTTTCAAAGCCAACGCCATCTTTAATGGTCCAAGTGTCCAAACGGTGACCACTGTGGCGACTTTCCGCAACTCATCAAGAGATTGCGTTTCTGAATCACGCTATCAAGATTTCCTCAACATCTTGCATATATACAATTCCGAACTGAAACTATCGGAACACAGCCGCTCCCCAGGCATGATCACCTAGCCTGGCGGGAGATCTCCCTTTGCCACAACCACTAATTACCAAGTGGCCCGCCTGCTGCTGGGTTTATAAAAGAAGGGTTCATAAAAGAAACCTAGTTTAAAAACTCAGAGTACGAAACATTTTAAATAGAAGGCGTTGCTTATTTTCATTTCTCTTTTATGTTTTTCTTTGCCCCAAAAGAGCTAACTTATTTATGCTAGTTTCCGCGTTAGACGTTGCTTGGCCGAACAAGTAAGTTAATTGAAACTATAAATATAAAACCGTCATCTTCCGAACATAAATACTTTTACCTCCTTATCGCCTTAATAAACGCCACTTTGTTTTTTTGCAAATCTGACTTTAATTGTCAGATGAAGTACCGTTTTTTTATTGACGGGGGGAAACCTTCAAAAGGTACACTGAAGCCTAGGGAGAGATTCCAGATTATGTGGGATTTCTAGCCACTAAAATCCCCTCGATGGCCTTCTTCAGCGCTTGCAGAAGGACCCCGGGTTCTCCAATGGAACGGACCGGTACCCCCTAGCGCAGGGCCCCTCACGGGTTCATCTCTTAGGGGATGTGTAACTGTCCCCCTGACCGGTGTCTACGACGACATGC
>DWPW01000081.1:0-15427 GCA_018252015.1 Astraptes brevicauda
GTTATGTATGATATACATATGCCCGGAATACTTGTTAATCTTTGTAAATATTGTTAATCGTCTGTCACTTACATGACAAAGAGTTTGACTGGGCAATAACCTTGATTTCTAATAGCCTCGGTTGCTTATTTCTTCAGTAAGTTCTATTTACCATATTCTCATTATCTTGTGTAGACATAGTGCCAAATATTTTGAGTATTGCTTCTAATCAAAGTATTTATTTTCGCTTCGTTGTTTTAAGCGAAATAATCTCTATTTTCGACAACTACTGAATTTGGAATTTTTTGAATTTAAAATTGACATTAGATTTACTATGATGTACCATTTATGATGAAGTAGTTAAAAATACGCTCCTGTTGTCATATTTACTTAGGTACTTTAGGAATTCTCATTATGACAATCCATTTTAATATACTGTGGTTTTTTAAGTTTTTCAAAGTGGAGAAAGGAATGAGGCGCTTTAATAAAAAAATAATAATTTCTTAACAGTAAAAAATACTTAAAATTACTCACTTAAAGCGATTATATTCAATGCGTATTCCGTATTATAATATATTGTAGCGTGAATGAATTAGGTTTCTGGATATTTATCTATCATTTCTCCAGTTTGACGAACTACTTACTGGTTATATAATCTGTTATTCACATTAATGTTACATACTTTGTACTTATTTTTAAATAGTTGATAACTAATAAATGTGGTGATCTCTCTCGTTACAAGCTTAAGACTGTTCAAGCCGTCTCTAGCGAGTTTAATTCGCTAATTTCTTAAAAGTCAAAAAAATCTGACTTATCATTAATGTGAATAAACAGCTTATAAATTTAAAATGTACTTTGATAGCGAGAACTATGTATACTTACCTATTTTTTGTAGATATATAAATTGCGGCGTATTTAGACAGTGTATTGTGTATATTTATTTATTTCAATTCAATTAAGCAATATTAATTACTTATTACAAATTAAAGTGGTTACATTACCGGTAAAATTGTTTTATTGTTATTGTTGTCCTGCTAACCTGTTTAAGTGAGATTTCCTTATGTTTTTGAATCTTAAAATAATATACATGCTAGTTACTCGGTGTAATAAACTTATTAAATTTGTAACTGATATAAAGTTCGTTGTTTTAAATAAAAAATATGATGCCGCGTAAATGTGTTCATACGGTTACAAACACAGTACGTGGCAGACAAATAATACTCTTCCATATAAAATGTATAAAGTTATTTATATACCGCCGTCTGAAGCGTACAGACACGGGCCGTGTTTCTCAAAAGTTTACATGAAAAACCACCCGGGAAGCATTGGAGATGGTATATCTTAATATTTGTTCATTGTAATACAATATTTTAACTACTATATATAATAATACTTATCAATAACTTAAGGGTCCGGGAATTATCCACCCTCCTTAAGGACTCTCCGGGCAAAGAGGGCACCTAGAACTCGAAACCCAACTTTCTTTGTCTTCCGCCCTTATGCAAACTTAGCAACGTAAGACGTTCCAACTTCGTCGTTTGCATGGAAAAATGATTTTGTCTGCCACACGTTAGATGCCTGTAGATATAAAACAACTTATCACGTACACAGGCGTGCGGGCTAGAACGTCGGCATTGACTGCGTCAACCGCATACTAATGCCATAGCCTTGAACTGAAGTATCATGGATATCAATATCACCACGACCACGCGTACCCAGCCGTTCTATTTGATCTTTAGAACGCTTCCTAACTTCCTGGTAATATTAACAAAAGTAGGTAATCCTTTTTAATTATGGATTGCATGCCCCTATTAACATAGGTAACTTTCAAAAGGGTTAGCTTTGCCTAATGCCAATGTCTACCGAAAAACCCGTTAGTGGAAAGATTAGGTATCTTATTATTGAAGGTATTTAACTTGTACCTGTTGTAGCTTGACCGCAATTGCTTATTACGTACTTTAACTACAATTAAGCCATATATCCACGATAAATACAATCGGATTGGAAAACACCGGCATTCCGATGAAATTGGTACAAAACAACGCATTATGTTAGATTCATTGCAATTCATTATTTGCATTTTACCAAGTAATATTACGAAAACCAATTATGCAATAAACGTTGTAATTTAATGTTTCTGTAATCATATTAAAACAGAATGTGTGGAAGCATTCATGTGTTTATTTGTTTTGGGTTTTAAATGATTGTTTTTTTTAATTCAAGTTTGCTTCTAAATTCTGAATGAGGTTGCTGCTTATTTCTTTGCAGTGAATGTTGTCATGGCAATATTGATTTTGTAAATAACATTTCTTAACAACTGCCTGAACCTTAGAAGGTACTTTCTTATCATAAATTGATCAAGTAAGCTTTGAATGTTTGTGTAACAAAACGGCTGTATATGGTCATAATACAAATCTAAGATACCTAATTATATTAGATATTTTTGAGATCTACCCGCAACGGTATTTAGTCATTTTGAATGATTTCATTAATTTTTACAGACTAAACGTACTTACAGTCAACAATACTTACATTTGCAGAAGGTACTTACAATACTTCAATCAATAGTACTTACAATTATTTCAATGGAAATTTCGTTTATGTACATTTCTGTATGACTTCCACTAAATAACTGGACGAATATGGAGCGTCTGAGTCAGTTAGCCTAGTCAGAGGCAGTTTCATTCAAAATATGATGAAGCATTTTGTATGCAAGTGAAATATGTGCGGTAGCGAGGCAGGTATGAGTGGTGCCGTGGTATGACGCGGCCACCACGCGCGCCGCCACAGCTGTCCGCTGACGCCGCCGCCCATTGGCTGCACGCGGAACCGGTCCGCGCCCCGCACCCCCGCGCCCCGCCGATACAACTTCCAAACGAATTCTTATTCATGTTCCTCGCTACGACCGTTGCTGTTGAGCGCGCGCACCCTGCCCGTATTTCGCGTAATCTTATCGAAATGTTTTCGACATTGGGTACGTTTGCTCTATAAGTGTAATTTATTGGTACAAGTCGAGCTGCTCCCGAGGATCGTGGCGCGGCCGGGACGTTGCCCGCCAACGCTATGACGACACACGGCGAGATCAGTGTTTTTGTCCTTTTTGTTTCAACGGTGCTTCGTGAGCGGCTTCGACGCAGGGCTACCTTAAGCATGTGCGTCAGATAGTGTCGTGCTCCTATTAGTTTTTTGCCAAAATTAATATGCTAGCTTGTGGATATTGCGGTGCGTGGTGAGCGAGAAGCTCCGTTGTGAATCATAGTGCAGTGTCGATATGAAGGTGACTGTGTGTTTCGGGTCCGTACGGGTACTGGTACCTTGCGGCGCTGGCGACCTGTTGGTCAGAGACCTCGTCCGAGAAGCAACGCTCCGGTACAAGAAAGCTACCGGACAGGTCAGTTGAACATGTTACTATAAACAGCTCCGCCCTTACTTCAAAATGTTTTCGCGCGGTTTCCTATATTTCTCATTGGTTGCCGTTAACGCAAGTTGTTTATTGTTTGGTATGCAGAGTAATTACTCACGTTAATCTTTGTGTGTGACCATTGCTTGATCTCGAGATCCATGCATTATAATTATGTGGAAATTGCCTATGTGGAAATTGTATATAAACAACCGTGTATTGTCTATAATCCACCATATCTGATATAAGAACTTAAAGGTTAATACACAATCTGTTGCAATGACAGACACTTCAACATTAAATGGCTATCACAGTTTGACGCTTTGCCATCGCAACCACATCGTTTTTGCGCTAATGATCGTTTCTATGGAATTCACGATCTTGAATCGTCTGTCACCTCATCGAAATCCACTTTCGCGACAATGTATAAATTGCCAGTGAATAATTCAAAATAGTCGCAGCATTAATAGTCATCCATTGTGGATGCGGTCAAACCTGATTCGGGCACGACTCGCTAGAATTTCATAATGCAGACGGTTTACTTTTAGACAAATTATTCATTCGGACCATAATTTACGCGGGGCAATCAATTTGACCCAACTAGATAAGATTTCACATCGTAAATTCCTTAGCCGATCTAGACCTACTTTTAAAAACATTACATTCCATATTTGTGGGTAGTCGCTAGAAACGTTGGCCTTATAGGTATATGGTTTGAGAACTCTGACATAAATATATACCTAAGTAGGTGTTCTTTGCCAAATAGTTAATTTTAGCAAAAACCTAACATTGAATAATACCCCTACATACTGCAGAATTTAAAATAAATCATCTCATTCTTGAAATCCGCAAAACCAGAGGGAATTGAATACTGAAGAAAATATTAGTAGACCTATAGGTGTACGTAAAAATTACAAAGCTCAGCTTTATACACATAAACATTAAACATCTTACTTGGTCTTTCTCTTGTCTCATTGTATTAAAGTAACTTAACATTCCTTCATAGGATCTTTGTTTACATGGGTAATCTATCAACCACTCGCCTGCATCGCGCACCTGCTACGCGCCTACGTTGTAGGTAGGTACATTCGTAGGAAGTGGCCGACCTTGCATTTTACTTCCCTGCATCATCATTAATTACTATTGCTACGGGTATGACCCGATCTACAAACCAACTACTATAGTACTGTAGAAAATGCAAGGTACCAAGAAACAGATAATGTACCTAATTATAAGTAACTTATTAAAAAGTAGGTAGGTAGGTGTCTGAAGGGTCTGGCTTCAGGCGTTCCAATTAGTCCTAAGGGGTAGGGAACGCATCCGTGGCCAACCTCAGGTAAGGTAAGACTTTTATGGTATCTAGGGTTATTAGTATTACATATGTCCATGGGTGGCATTTGCATGTTCACTATCTTGCTACCAAGCTAAAAAAATACGAGTTAGCAACACTTGTAACAGATGAATGCCTGTTAAGGCTTCAAGTTCGCTCAAAGTTCAATCACTTGAAATTAATATTTTAAACTTTAACACGTGCAAACCATTATGCAGAGTATGCATTCAAAATTAAAAAAACAAGATACAAGAGTTTCAGGTCAAAGAAAAACATTAATTTATACGTCAAGCGAATACACATGGCTCTATGAGAAATCCACTTTGTTATTTTTTCCACGATCTGTTTAACGATTTGTACCTACCTACCTACATATTTTAGTAATATAATAACATATTTGAAAGAAAACTTCTTTCAATAAACTCGGCATCAGGTGGAACATTCCTGTTATCCGTACGAAAGCCACTTTTATGTTTGTAGCCCATAAAATCTTATTATACTTTTAATATCCTATGCCCTTAGTTTTATTACGATTTTGGGAAACAAACAATGGTCTATTGTTATTCTAAAAGACCACACCATAAGGTTTTGTAATGGTTCAGGTGTTTTAGATAGTTTGATTTACCGCGATCATTAGGTAGGTTTGGCTTATTGCAACAAATGGTATTTTCTTATTCTTAAAATCAATGAACATAAATTTTCTTATCTGGATAAGTTGGTAACAATAGATAAGTAATATGTAATTCCTAATATAAAATTATTAAGTACAATAATAGAGATATATAGTATGTATATGTACATTTATTAGATAGGTAGGCTTTTAATATTTTGTGTGTCCAAAAAATATGTATTGCGACGAATCAAATTATTGCTAAGTACCTACGTAGTCTATAAGTAAGGGATTTACTAAAGCACCGGAATTCGTCCAAGAATTGCCTACTTTTTTGTTGTTGTTTGGTGTATGTACTGTCAGATTGAATTACCTATGAATCTCAAAATGTCTCGTCATTTTTCCGAGAACCGGTCGACGGGCGCCGTGCATATAGCACGAGGTAGATACAATAGGTTTCAACCTCTCAAGCGCCCGCGCCTCTCGCATACCTGGCGCGCCGAGCCCACGACAAGGGAGCCATTGTTTCCTCCAAGTCACTTCATGACTTTTGGCCGTTCGGGCTGAAATTTGACGCCAAATATGCCTCCGCGCGAATAATACGTGCCGTGACAAACAAGCATAACTCATGTTTTGAACTTTTTACTCTATAATCTGGGTTGCTTATGCCCGTGTCATATAATACCGTTTTGCCAGTCGAGCGGCAAGCGGCAGTTTGCCGCTCGTTAAGTCCAACCCAACATGACCTTTTGGTTGAGTAACTGGCAACCGATCGTGCAGAACGTTTGCCAAAACTACATACACTAGCCTACTACGTTTAAGTAACACTTACTAAGTATGGATGTTACTGCAATCTCGATTCATAATGTATTGAACATTGCGAATTTGGTACTGATTAATGAGCTCTCTAACTCATTCGACCGTGAAAGTATATTTATTTATTATTTCAACTGTCTAATTGCTTAAAATAACATTGACCAATCCTTATGAATAAACATGACTTTATTAAGACAATACTCTTTCGTTATTACATGTATCTAAGTGGAGATAATGTATTGTCTACAAATTGCATATCTAACTTGTGGGGCTTGGAATACGTCCAATTTCATTCCCCGCAAGATCCTTTAGTTAAAGGATTAATTGTGTCGAAGTTCCGACATAGATAAACTTAACAAGCCACTACCTATCCTACAACCTATCCTACAACGTATTTTTCTGAAATCAAAGTAGCAAACGTTCATGCTGTCCTGACGGTAAGTGGTCTTGGCACATACATTAACAACTGTAAATCGGATTGAACTCGCATCTGAGGTCAGCCACAGACGAACATACGCACCTTTGAGCACAGGTTGGAATCCATCATGTGTCTATCCCTTGCAAAACTTCAAACTGGATCCCAGCAGCGCTATATGTATAGCATACCTAAGCAGAAATCAGTGCGGCGGCGATGTCACCGGAATCGCACCATATAGGATCCTACCACTTACCTATTTGCACCGTTTCTTATTCGTCACGACGGAACAAAATTGTTTTCCAAACGAGGGTATTCCAAACGACATTTACTTATTTCTTCCCATAAAAATAATTATTTTCCTATAGGTACAGTTTTGGACGAAACTGCCTTGTCATCTTTTATGTGATGAAGTCATCGGCAATGAGCTTGCATGATGTTTGCATGCATTATTGTAATTTTAGTCGAAACTGGTGCATTTTCTTGACACACCACTCAAATAATCATTTCATACTGTTCAGGAATAGTAACGTATTTTTATATTTTAAACTATAGCCACTACACATAGGCTTTTCAGCATTTCATTCGTAGTTATTAGTTCTTAAGTATTACATAATCTTATCAGAACCTATTTAATGTACTAGAGTGCTTAATCGAAATTAAGAGTAGGTCGCCAGCTCGATTAGATAATATATAAGTAGGTATATTACTAATATATTGACCGCAATATTTATCCAACGACTAAAAGACTTGAAATTATAATCGTATAATTGAAGTATATAATATAGTTATTAGGTACTATTTCAATTAAATGATTACACTTTCGTGGTATGTTACGTAAATTACTTACTTTTTCAATAAATACTTCTTTCGATAACTCGTTTTTATCGGATTATTTTATCGGTTATTTGGGTAGGTAGTCTTGTGACAAGTTCAGTGGCATTGGCTGCCATTGTTCCTGAAAGTTACATAACTATTAATTATTATTTTTAAAATTCTACAACATAATTAAAAATAATGATTAATTAAATCTGTGTGATTTTTTAAGAATTCCAGATTTCATTTCAGACGTTTTGTAAAATATACCTATCTAAGACATACAAAATCATACGCACACTAGACAGAGATGCACTTTTGTAGTAGGTAACTCTATTTTACAACATACACGTTAAATCAGGAGGTAAGTTTAACAAGAAATAGCGATTATGATATTACAGAATTTGTACGCATGTATGTGGTAATAAACATTACTTGCGGGGAATTATGTTAGGAACGCCAGGATTATTAGTTGCATAAGAAAATTGCCTTCCGACGTCTTGACACATTGTAATGATGCGATGCGGTGGGAGAGAATTCACATATTTCCTTAATCTACATGCTTACGAGTATCTAGTAGTAATAGTAGGTATCTAAGTCGTAGCAAAGTCTAAAATTAACGTTCTAGCACTCAACTTTTACTTTGACTTTCAAAAGATAATGGTTTTTTTTTATAAATAATAACGTTTTCTTTATTCATAGTCCCACAGTAGGATTTTCTTCTGTTGTGGGTGCCATGGAAACACGCAAAGAAAAATACACAAACACCCAGACCCAGAACAAAAATCTAAATTCATCATTCAGATTTCCGTATGGCTAGGGATCGAACCCGGGACCCACTGCGCGTCGAACTGGTATAGTGACCGCTCCACCACGCGGGTCGCTGCGGGTATTCAATTGATTAAATTGTTACTTAATCTCAGTTTCATGTAATATCAAACATTGGTCCATTTTCAGGGGCTATATAAGGGATGCAACACACACAGCATTAAGGCAAAATTTAAAGGTGTGAGTGAGTAGTGCGACTGACATTATTTTCAATTACTTATGAAAGAAATGTTGATCTCGTTATTACAAGCAACGGATGCAATGTAATGAGCGACCTCCGATTGCTTTGCTTACACCGATCAGAAAACATGATATTCTTTTAAATATTTCCGGCCACGATTGCAGAATAGCCAGTGTTTTTAATTGGACCCTATTTAGGGAATCATATGTACAGTCCCTAAATCAATTAGTCCTTAAAAGACAACTACGAATATTTGCCACTACTGCAAAAGAATTACTTAGTAATAAACTAGAGTAAAGAGAAGGTATTCTGTATCAACCTGTAAAAATAACTGGATATAAGTATGTATTAAACGTAATTATTGTGCTGATAATAACATTGGTTAAAAGAATTCTTATTACTTGTAGATTTACAAATGATTGAATAAATAAATCCATCACTGGTTACGTTGTATTTTTATTCACCGATTCAAATGACAGTTCATGTCTACAATTAATGTCGAAATAATACAAAATATGATTGAGTCCAAACCATTGTTTATTGTATATTTTTATTTATGTACTAGCTGATCTCCGCGGTTTTACCCGCGCTAAAGAAGCAAAAAGGCATACATTAATATCTGCCTAATACCAACTGACATTCCGCCCGCGACGGCGGGAGCATGCGCTTGGAGCGCGCGTTATCGCTTTTTTCAAAAATTATAATAGCCTAAGTTACGCCTTAGATCTTCAGCTATCTCCCAGTAAAAGTGCCGTCAAAATTGGTCCAGCGGCTTAGAAGTTTACTTCAGCCAAACAGACTGACAGACATTTTTTTTATTGTGTTTTTGTTATAGGTACCATGTTTAATTTCATATACATTTTTTAAATAAATGTTATTTTGATATTACGTACAGACCCTTCAGTTTTATTTATGTGTATAGATTTACATTTCAATAAGTAACCAATGGCTTGTTTTCTATACAGTTTATTTAGTCTTCTACAAGTTTTCAGTAACTGAAAAAATATGAGCTACGTCAATAAAAATTCAAGCTCGTCCGTTACGTGGGCGTCGCGACGACGGTTACTAACGCGCACGTGCATCGCGGAGACATGTCTTATGTCCAATTATGTGTACTTACGTACATAGCATACATGGTATATAGCCAGTATTGTTTCAGTTATCGGCAGTTATTAATCTTTAGTGTAGTTAATTAATATGAGCAAACTTGTACATGTAACTATAAATACATACGTATTTAAACAAAAATCGAACTCATGTTTTAAATTAATTAGGTACAGTAAATGAAATTAAGTTCGTACCAAATTGATTTTTAATTAAATATTTTATTTATAGATAAACAAGAAATAGACTCTTAACAGTCTTAACCGCTATCATGAATATCTGTATATAGAAAAATAAAAAAAATATGTTTTGTAAAATATATTATATTTTGAAAGTCTTAAATTAAGCTACTATAGCATAACATCCTAATAAATTATGTTATTTCATTTAATTCCAATTCAAATGTGAAAACGTAATAATTCCAAACCAAATGAGGTATCTTAAGATACTACGAGGATTTAACATAACGTTCAACTTTAGTTTTTAAACATTAAGTTAAATCTTTGCGGCGATTAGGACCATTTAATTTTTTTATCAAGTACTAAATGATAGACACAATTAAAAAGGTATATTTTCAAATACATAACAGTATCAAGTTTAAAATCGTCAGGGATTCTGTAAAATTTCTTGTCACGTACCGAGGCCAATTTCGCGACACTCCCAACTTTACACTAGTTAATACCTACCTTCTTATAATATAACTACTAGATTCAGTGTCGTTATCAGTTAGAAACTTGATCTCGTAGCTTTTGAGCGAAGCAGTTTAAAGCCGGATAATCTGTATGTTGTAACGAGAGCTGCGAGTGGACAGAGATTAATTATTTGTGTACTCATAAGGCACTTTATGTAAGCCCATGGATTATGTTTTAAAATTACAATAAATTTACGATAAATTGAAAATAATCACTTGAGATATTTTATTATTTTACGTGCTGTAATGAAAAGTGAAGACTTATATTCGGTACTAAAGTAACAAATGCTTATAAAGTATTATTGTGGAGAAATTAATGTTATCCTTACTGATTCTTGAAGGAATTTCCTTACTCAGTCTGTAGGTGTGGCAAAGCATCTGTGATGGGCTGCAGATTCTTCGGCTTCTTATTCCCATTACACATTAATAAGTCTAGTAATACAGTGCAAGTTCTTTTAATCTCGAAAATAAAATAACAGTTGTTGACGGTAAGCCATTCCAAACAAAAGTGATGAATATCTAATTCAAGCGCCAATACGTTAAGAGGTTACTTCTTATACGATCGACATCGACAACAAGAAACTCGTAACTCTAATAATGTATTCCTCACCTAGTTGGATGTTATGTTGTTATAATCTCTATTTCAAAACGATTTACATATCCTATTAAAATGCACAACACATATTACATTTACATATAATTATTTATCATTGGCATTGCACTTAGTGTATACGTAGTGGGAAACTTGTCAGGTCACAATAATGTAGACAGGTACCTATGTTATTTACCCCTGATTACTAATTAATCAGTGTAAATAATATCACGGTAGTAATATTAAAGCAGTATTCATTTGCATAAATATAATATGCTTCCGTGAAAGCTCTACTAAAATCGATTCTCTTAAAAGTTTTTATTTTACTTGTCGTGTATATGTAGGCATGTCTCAGATTTTTGCAAATTAAAGTTAACCTAATTCCCGGTATCAGATATAGCCCATTTTTTCATGCATATGTAAACCTGATGACACAGCAATATTTAAGAAACATATATTACGTACATACTTATTTTTTATATTGTTATATCTGTATGTATTATTAAATACATATTTTTATTTCTTGATATATTTAGGAGCACTGGGGCTGTTTTTTCTGTAATATCTTTCATTGTGACTGTTCGTGGTTAATATACACTAAAAGTCAGAGACTTTTCTCTGACTTTTAGTGTATGTGTATGTGTCATCTTTATGACAAAAACTACACACGAATAGGCATTATAGATAACAACCATAGTGGTTTAAATCCAACAAAAATTAACTATGCCACGCTATGTTATGTTGGTGACTCACACGTATCACTCGTCATAGCTAACACTCAGAGTTAGGCTCTACAATTGGATACGCGATTTAAAATACAGATCCATATACGAGTATGAATGTATATCATATACCCATTGCTTTTGTGTTCTCATGCTATGATACCATTCGGTTTTGTATGATTTTCTGCCAAGGCATTATTAATATAGGAATATTTAATATACGAGTAGGCAGGTACTTATAGCAATGTACTATATTGTTATGTATTCAATTCACCTTTTAATATAGTAGGTACTTATACGCAATATGACAAGACGTAAATATAATTTGGTATAAAGGATAAGTATTGATAAGGCGACGTGCTGACCAGTGGAATACATGTAATTAAATTTCCTTTAATTTTCATACGTAAGTGTAAGACTATAGTTACCTACTGATTTTATATCAATGTAAATTATCTGTTATTCTTATCCTTAACCAGTACTTTACATGACAAAAGCAAGATCGAGAAGACAACAGTTAATGTATTTTACTAGTTTCATAGCAACGTTTGTTCGTTTAGTCGATAGAGAATTGGCAGTTGCAAATGGTGCGTGTTGCATGTCTTTAGTCTATATTGGACAACCTTAGAATGGAAATTTCAATTTAATATCGACCAAATGATATGTTTGCTAACTTATAAACTCGGAGGTTGTCAAAGTTTTAAAGTGTTTTAATAAATAACTAAGAATTAGAAGAATATTTTATGGTTTGACTTTGGCACCAGCGTTACATAAGTTTCTGCCTAATAATAGCGGTTTCAGCTGCTGTGTTCTAGTTTAAGGAATAGGGGAAATATCTATTTGAGGCGTTCCAACTTAGTCCTCAGGAGTAGCAACACATTTGTAGCCAACCTTAGGTAAGACTGACCTGTACTGGGGCTGAATACAGATTGGCGGCAGTAGCCATTTACCATCAGGTGGATTGCATATTCATTTGCTGCTTCCATGTGACATAATGAATGAAGAAAAAAAATGACACTTAGTAGAAAATTTATGATTTTTCGTGATTTTATCCCATATATATCCCGTGATTTATAAAATATAAGCCATAGTAGAGAACATTGTTCACTTAAAAATGCATTTTGGTAAATAAACATACCAAATATTTGATTTTTTTATGTTATGAAAGTATCAACGAGCATGCAGCACCCCTGATGGTAAGCGACCACTGCCGTTCATAGACATCTGTAACCAACAATAGATTAGATCACAGTGCTATCCTGTGATCGGCCACAGATGCGTTGCTACTCCTGAAAACTAAGTTGGAACGCCTAGAATAAGTACGTCTCCCTTGCCACACCCTTCAGACTTGAACACAGCAGCGCTTAACACTGCTATATGACAGAAATAGATGTGGCGGTGGTGCCGCCGAAGTCGACCACAAAGGGTTCTACCATCTTTGAAAACTACCTACATAGGTACGTTTATTCTTTGCTACATAATTACAAATGATGTATCTAGTAAAGAAAAAAGTATTCTCACGGTTGTGTTTAACATCCCTAATACAAAAGGCATTTGATTATTGTTAAAGTCGTCTTAACTCGTTGATGAAATAATTATTCGAATAGTGTGATGTGACCGAAATAACAATGGAAAGTCACACGATCATTGTTATCTCAAAATGCTTCCTAAATATAAGAAAAATTAGTTTGAGGGGTCCGTGTGCAATGGATGACAACGGATCCCTATTACTAAGACTGCTGTCCATACATGTGTCTCAGGGACTGCCGGCACCTGAATTTTTTTCACAAAATTTATGTTAATAAAGGTATTATAACAAGATATACAAATGCAACAATAAAAAGCTGAAGAAAAGATTGTTAAATGGGTACACTATACAAGAATCCATTTTTTTGTGTTTTTCGGATTGCTGTAGTAGTACTTGGAATTATCACAAAATATTTATCACTAATCACTATAGTTGGTATAAAGACGAAAAATAAGGTCAAAAATAACAGGCGCGGAAATGTGTTTCATTTTTGTATTCTTATAATGAACGGTAAAAATGGCAATACAAACCTTTAACGGTGGTACGAAACCATTCGGATGGAAGTCCGACTCGCACTTGACCGTTTTTTCTGTTTACAGTTTCAAGGCCGTTCACTCGGACCACGCAGTCTACAAATTCTGCAATATAATACATTCGTATCAAATTGAAAGTGATAAGTAAACTTCACGCTTATCAAATATTTCATGTGACGTTTTCCGATAATGAAGGTAGTAGATATTTTGAATTTATGTTTATAATTTCTGCATTTCAATGAGAACGTAAACTAGTAATGTAGGTATTCTGCATCTTCACGTGTTAAGTTTTCTTTTATTGTTATGAAGTAGCAAACGAGCATACGCCCAGCTGACGGCAATCGGCTACTGCCGCCTATGGACATCTGTAAGCAATCAGACATAATATCATATTTCTACCTGAGGTCGGTCATATATATGTTGCTACCGTAGGATTAAGAGGGAACGCCTCGATAAGTATGTATCCCTTACCACACTCTTCAGACAGACAAGCAGCGTTTAACACCGCCTTTATACGGCAGAAATAGGTGCGGATATGGTACGGAGTCGGATCACGAAGGGTTCTACAATCTTTAGTGTTTTTTTTATAATAATGGAGTAGCAAACGAGCATGATTCACTGCGTGCTTGTTTGTTGACGGTAAGTGGCCGATGCCTTCTACCCCTGAGGATTACGTTGAAATGCATCGGATGAGTAGGTACGAAATACGTTTTCCTTACCACACCCTTCGATACTTCAAATCAGAATACGGCGACAGGAACAGGTGTTGCGGTGACGACGTCGAAATCGAACCACATAGGTAAAATTATTATCCACCACTATTATCCTTAAAAGAATGTAATAAATAAGTGCGTAAAAAAAACATTATTTCGGTCTCTACCTGAATGTAGAGTCACAAAGAATTAGTAATTTAGTACTTACATACAAACAATATTATCACAATAACTTCACAAAATAACTTCTTATAGTTAGATGTAGGTATCCACAGCTCAAAATAAAACAACCTTTCTGAATTTTTGTAAAGTACAAGACCACGTGGTTATTGACGACCATTAACAAACTACCTGTTATCCTCAGGTAGCAGCTATCCTATAATTTAATAGCCCCATCGGCATTAACAAAAGATTTTTTACTTTCACTCCATTTCGTTTTGTTACCGAGGATGTCTTATATAAAAAGAAACTGAAGTAAATGTTGATAACCTCTGTTTAGTGCCAGATATTCTGTTGTACTCTATTCTGATGAACAATGATAGTATCAGGATTCACGCTTAAAATATAATCAATAATAATATCAGTTCAATTTTATTAGTAATGATTTCGCTTTGAATTGGAGATACTGAGAATCTGGAGGCTCGGAAGGGCATCCGCTAAGCCGAGTAAAACCCAAAACAAAGGCTATTATGATAATTTGCGTTTACCTAGTTGTTGAATTTTAATTATCGAATCCTAAAATTAATATTATATATATTATATATACTCTTCAACACTCTGAATCGCATGTAAACGTCTAAAATAGGTAGATGTAATACTAGTTCGATTCAATGGCATATTACTCATCTAATTCAATAACAAAAATCAACTCGACAAATAACCATACGCTACCTCTAATACTTACAGCCAAATACTTAAACAAAAATAGGTAGTAGTGTGTTTAATCTCATCCCGGCTTGTATAAAATCTCGAAATATCTCCGCGTAAAGTAATGGTTGCGCCCACGTTGGCAGCGGATGCGTAGTGTCTCTCGTTGGCGTGGTTTTTGTCCGACGTAATTACTGGGACTTGCCCCAGTCCAAGGAATGCTACCTGCGATCCTTTTACAGAATCGTAGATCCGTTCGTCTAGGCCAGAGTTTCTCAAACTTATTCCTCTATTACGTATTT
>DWPW01000082.1:0-15415 GCA_018252015.1 Astraptes brevicauda
AACTGATGGACGCTGGTTAAACAGTAGTGGCTATGGGAAATAAAATGTTAGTTTATTCAATTATTGCGTTTAAAGCTTTCTTCCATTTCATTTATTGTGAAAGATACATCATTTGTGTACAAATGTACATACCTATATCAATGTTTGTATGTCAGTGTTGTGTTTGATCTGTGTTGTGTTAAAGTTTATGAAATAAACCATTTACCTATCTATTTAAATATTTAAACTTCGTAGGCTTACAAAAATGTTTGTTGGAATTTAATTTTGCGCATATTTTAATTGTCACTTACATATTCATTTACGTTCGAGGAAATCCGAACAGTACTATATTAAATAAACTGTACCTGCACCATAGAAATCCTGAATCAACAATAAAATGTTATGCTACTAGCTAACTAGCTAAAAATAATGAACATTGACTTGGTTTCAAACTTTTTTGTCTCATGGTTTTTGGGGTGTTAATCGTTATCTCCACATTTTTCCAATTTTGGTAGAGGATATAAGGGTAAAATTTTCAACAAGATTTAATAACGACTTAATGTGCTCTAGGAAGCGGACTTGTGCGTGCGTACGTAGCATGTTTATGAACATTCAGACAACTCGATTGTTACCGATGTTGCTTAACTTTGTAAATCAGTTTCTACACAAACTGCGTTGTTCTGCGCGTTAATGAACACTAACATGCAGCACGAATAATTTCATGTTACATTATTTCAAATAAAATCTCACTAACGGTTTTAATTTATAATGTCGGAGCTATCAATCAATTACCTTTATAACGTAGCCGGCATGTCTCAAACCTACGGACTGAGTTGGCGTCAGACGTCGGTAAGCCTTCTCTGGTTGTTCCATGAAATCCGTCGATTCGATATAAAGTACTCTGTTTAAAATTACTTTATGAGATCCCTTTTCTGGTTCGTTTGGAAAATCGGGTACTGTTACTTCTATAGGCTTGTCACTTGGGAAATTCTTTATTGTTAATTTAAGCGGTTCCAGGACTATCATGGTTCTGAAAGGACATTTAAATTATGAGGTAACGTAATATGTGATAAATTGATCACAACTTTTTATAACGTCCTATCAACATCCAGGCAGACGCATAGTGTGTTTCGAGCGGTCTATTTTGAGAGGCATAAAATCTCATAAATAACTTTTTTATTATTTTGTGTACTTTTTAAAGGAAGGAAAACTGCTCAGCTTGCGTAAATGAGAGGCAAGTTGAGGGAAGTGGACATTTACATGACCTTTTTTGCCTATCTCTCAGATTCTAATTATTCCTGAACACCGAATTTGTATCAGGTCAGGTATTTTAAAGGTGGTAGAATATTTTGTGGTTTAACTCCGGCGGCACCATCGCCACACCTGTTTCTGTCTTATAACAGCAGTGTTAGGCGCTGCTGTGTTCTGGTCTTAAGGGCGTGGTAAGGGAGACATACTTATTCGAGGCGTTCCAACCCTAGTCCCCAGGAGTAGCAACGCAACTGTGGCCGACCTCAGGTGGAACTGTGATTTTATTTGAGTTGATCACAGATGTCCATGGGCGGCAATGGCCACTTACCGCGCATACCTGCGTGCGGCGAGGTTGAGGGCGCATATACATGTGACGTCACGTTACCTGCGTGCGGCGAGGTTGAGAACGCATGTACATGTGACGTCACGTCACCTGCGTGCGGCGAGGTTGTGGGCGCATATACATGTGACGTCACGTCACCTGCGTGCGGCGAGGTTGCGGGCGCATATACATGTGACGTCACGTCACCTGCGTGCGGCGAGGTTGCGGGCGCATATACATGTGACGTCACGTTACCTGCGTGCGGCGAGGTTGCGGGCGCATATACATGTGACGTCAAGTTACCTGCGTGCGACGAGGTTGCGGACGCATATACATGTGACGTCGTATTACCTGCGTGCGGCGAGGTTGCAGGCGCATATATATGTGACGTCACGTTACCTGCGCGCGGATATGTTCAGATGGTCGCGCGCGGCGGCGTCGAGCGCGGCGGGGTGCAGCGCGGCGGCCGCACCCGTGACGCCGAGCGCGCCGCAGAACGCGTTCACGGCGGCCGCCGGCACGCCGCGGCGGCGCAGCGCCGACAGCGTGTATAGACGCGGGTCGTCCCAATCTACACACACATACACGTCAATATTCCCTAAATCCTCTTTACGTACGCTTTACTTGGGGAGTAGGCTGGTGGATGCGTGACGGGAGCGTTACGAAAAGTATGAACAGGCGAACGGAAGTTGCGAGGGAGATATAAGTTAGGGAAGGTTGAAAGAGAGTTACATTTCGTATATTACTGTAGGTGCAAGAGAGAGGTACGATCACACATTTTCTTTCTGTATTCCTCTCATATTTTGTTTTTTCATAGTTTTCGTGTACACATTGATAGACGCACTTTTTTAAATAGAAGTAACATACGATCATACGATCCACCCGAATGTGTACATTTGTAACCAATTTCATAGAGTAAGAATTCTCCCTGAAGCAATTCACAGATGTTTTCCTACTTCTGAAAACTACAAAAATCATATCATATGTAAGTCAGTCGGCATCTAAACTCTTTCCGAAATCAAAAACCCAAGAAATGCTTCACGCTACAAATAGTTATGCACATAAAACTTCATTGGTCAAACTATACTGGTTCTATCACCTTTTCAACTAACGCGTCCAGACTTTCCTTTGGAAAGCTGAATGTTAAGTATGTCCAAAAGTAAGTCCAAACTTGGCGACAAAAAGGTTCCCATTCTCTATGCGAATGCTAGTGCACTATTCTATTAAATTAAACTATCAAAATAAACTAGTCCCAACAATATTTACAATATACATACAGGATTATAAATAACAGGCCGAACAATAACATATATTTACTGTATGTTCATAAAAATTGTTACCATGTATAATTCCAACTTCAATAAGCTTTGCTATCTTTCTTTTAGAGACCACAGTGTAATTGACGTTCAATCGACCATACTCCCATTGCACAGGGCAATATATGTCTAGAGCATTGCACAGCCAATAGTATGATGACCTGAAATTGAATATAAAAATGGACTTCATATTTTGAAAAGGTATGTATTTAAAATCAAGGAATCCTACTATCGTATCGTATCCTAAATAAGTCGCATACGCGACGGCAAGAGGAGATTAAAGTTAAAAATTTGTTATTTAAAAATTAAATGTAAAGTGTCATTTTTGCAATAAAGATGAATCTAACGAGACCTCCTATGTAAAAATACGTCAACGAATTTGCTCTCTATCTGATGCGACTGTGTCCAAAATTACAAGAATATTAAAAAATATATTTTATATACAATTACTAATAATTTTTTAATCCGCTAAATTAATATACTAACCGCCGAGATTGGAATTCTTTAGTGCATAATGAATGAGTGATATGCTCAATACTGTCACATAGACAATGGGTGTAATCATAAGTGGGGTAAATGCACCAAGTGTTGCCAGTACGATGATGGGGTTTGAATTTGATTCTATAAGCAACTGGGTCTTGTTTACCCTCCTCCAGAGTAATTTTCATTCTAAGTGTGGCATCACCTTCATCTATTTTACCATTTTTCATGTCCTGAAAATGAATGCTTTATGATAAACAACAGAGAAAGACTCGTTTTTAACAATATTCAAAACTTTGCATACATTCTCATGCTAAGCCTTAACTTATCCTTAAATAATATATTGGTGTCCATGTCTAAGTATAAGGATTGGAGCTATCTTCCCATATATTTTGTAACACAAATGCTAGTAGTTTGAATACAATAATGAAAATAATGCTTTACCTCAAACAGTTGTAAGCTTTCTGCAATGGGTCTGTTTCTCCATGGTGAAGGAGGGGGATTAAATCCCTTAATTTCTTCAGATCTTTGGTGGCATACATATGCTAAGTCTTTCTTGATCAACTGCACTGCCCATTTATACAGCTGATCAAAATAGTCTGATGAGTGTGTCACTTTATATGGCTTATAACCTAAAATAAATATTGTTATAAACCAATTAAACATTTCATTCAGTTTTCAATATTGATTTTAATAGGCAATAAGTATTCCTTTCATCAGATGTCGAATTATTTTTATTGGCCTATGTATATACTGTTTAAAATCAAAATCAGAAATTAGATCTAGACCAGAATATAACAGTCATAAAATGCCATTAGTTGGAAGAAGATTCACCTATTAATTTTAAATACATGATTGCATTTTAATAAAGTAACAGTATTTACCTAACCACTCCACCATATCCTTGATCCCAATAAAGAATTTCTCTTCCTCTTTTTCCGGATTAGTGTCATCATATCGTAGAAAACATACACCATCATGTGCAGCAGCATACCCAAAGTTAATGTTGATAGCTTTAGCATGTCCAATATGAAGGATGCCATTGGGCTCCGGAGGAAACCTTGTCCTCACTTTCCCCGAAGTAATTTTTAGATGTTCTTCTAACAACTTTTTAGTGTTAGGAGTAACTACATAACCATCAGTTTTATAGTTTTCTCCAGGTGCATGAAAAGGTAGTTTTCTCATTAACTCCGGCACAGATGTACAGCCACTTGTATCAGATGTTTCTGCTTTCTCTTGAACCTTTGAAGCTAAAAAAATATTTAAATCATGAGCTTGTGAAACCAACAAGTTCAACAATAACTCTGCAAGTAGGCACTAAAGTAGAAGCAATCATATACCACTAGTAAAACGTAGATACATTATACACTTTGGAAAAATAGCACATAAAGTATAGGCTAAATGACACTTCTGAACGGTTGTCAGGATCAGTAAGTTCTTCATTTCTGTGTCTCTGTATATAAAGTATGTCTTGCAGAGAGTTATATATATCCTTTTTTGATACATTCTATTAGAAGTGCTGTACTAATTGCATTTCATAACTATATGTTAGTATCATTATAATGTAATGTTTGTAAAGTAGTGTGTATATCATGCAATAAGTGCCTTCAGAAAACACCAATAATTTTATTACTAGGTAAACTTAGTAGGTTTCTTTATTATAATATAGATGAGTCGAAACCATTCAAATTTTAAGGGAGATAACAAAAATTTCAGTAATGAAATTGTCATCTCAGTAAATTTTGTAGTTGTACTTAGTACCTTGTACAGGTTACTTTTTGGCGTCTCTCAATGATTTCAGGCTTGATGGCATAAAGTTGAAATACTTGTTATAACAAATGATGAAATTTCTTAGTTATGGTTTCTAACAATTTGATGTCATATTTTGTGTTTTACTGTGATACACATATCAAATAAGATAACTAGGGGCTAAGCTTTATTACCGTATAACAAAATGAATTACTTCATCACTATGATAATTACAACTTCAACGAAGGCATTTTCTATCTTAACATACATAAATCGCTTTTATTGCATTTGTACTGTACCTTTATTATCTCCTTTTGGTTTTGATTTGCCAGTATCAGCTGATTTTGCTTTTTTATCACTTTTAGGAACTGGTGCAAGGTCGGCTTCTGTTTTTGGACCTAACAGGTCTAATATCTAAAAACAAAATAAATAAACTCGGTTTAAATAAGCACAATATTATATGCATTTTTTACCACCATCTTATTCCCACACTATACATTCTAATACAGTTTATATTTGCAACCAAGACATATAGATTTGAAGAACCGGATCGCATTATTAAAATTGATTAACTTCAAACATAAAAAAAACAACGATCAAACCAATACAGATACTCGAAAATATTGTAGCATTTCTACTATTGATATTTATCACTTTACCTGCACATCCACTTCATTTTTAATAGCTTTGCCATCAGCCCATGGCAGGTCAGCCCGGACAGCTTGCATGATGACCCCAGCATTGAACCGGTATCTCTTTTCTAACAGCTCATTTTTATATTTAGCCATATGCACTTCCACAGCTTGTTCCACCTGCTCTGGCGTCACCACCACACCGACTCCACAAGCCTTCTCAAATGCATCAGTATCTATACTTTTCTCATTAACGTGATGTAGAAGATAATCCAACCCCGCGTCGATCCTCAACATCGAATCTAATTTCCCGTCAGCGATGTACTTGCAAATAAAAGGCAACTTGTCGGCTGTTTGCGGTTTAATCTTCGTTGCCAGATGGTACAGTAATAAACCTGCACCGGGCGGCGCGCTCGATATATCAACCTGGAAACACATGCATAACATCAAACCTTTAAGTTAGAGACCTGTTGGACTAAACGTTGATACATATTTTAAATATATTACCTCATCTATTGCGGCGAGTAAAAGTTTCGTCACATTATTGTTCTTTAGAGTTTCCTTGGCTTTTTGCTCACTTAGCCCTAAAAGTTTAAACTTTTCTACAGTTTCTTCTGATGACATATTTGCTTTATTTACACAAATAATAAATTTGAAACGTTTAAATTATATTTTCTAGGTTAATCTCAGTTACACAGCAGTACACTTTGCTCTCATTTCGTAGCCGATTGACATTGACATTTGACAACACCGAGATGACACACAGTCGAGTTGTCCGCATCAAAAACAAACGTCATATTTCTTACAACTCGTGGCTCAACTTGGCCTATAGACGATCCCAATAATTTATGCTAATTAAAACCATGTGATAAAAATATTATTAACCATAGAAAAAAAGACTTTGACCATTAATTGTTTATGGTATTTTGTTGTTCTATACCTATCTGATTTATGATTCTGTGTTCTTAGCTTGGAGGAACATTCCTCCAAGGTTTTTAGTGCCACAAAGCACAGATATTTTAGTTATATCAATGTCGACACTCAATATTTTAAGGTGGTCGAACCTTTAACAACTCCGCAGGCATCACTGCCCATCTATTTCTGTCTTATAATAGCAATGCTAAGCGCTGCTCGTGTTTTAATCACGGAAGTTTCGTATCCATCGTGAAAATTATGGCTCAGAACCCAAGGAAAGCTAAGGGGCTGTACAACTGCTCCTTTCCTAATGATGAAAATATGATACCCTTTCTTTGTATTGACGTATGTACATCTTTTTATATCATAGAAACGCAAACGAGCTTGTAATCCATTTACTGGTAAGTTACCACTACCACATATGGACACCGGTGATGAATCCCAGGTAACATGAGGATCTTACTTGAGGTGGATCACGGCGACGACGGATACGTATGTACGCCTTGCTATCCCCGAGGACTAACTACAAGCATGGACGTACCAAGGGGGGAGGCAATCCCCCCCCCCCCCGGATTCTGTATACTTTGTTACTATCTACTGTTGTCGATAAAATTTATCGTCTCAGTATAGTGCAAGAAGTTATTTGTAACATTGCATGAAATTATTTAGTTGTTACTTTTTGAAAATGCTCAGTAACGGCCAAGCACAGTCATCAAGTATGCGGAACTACGCATACTATTTGTCGATGTGATCCACCTTGATTAGGCCATTTGCACAAATGTAATTGTTTAATTAAATATTTTTAAATTGAACAATTACATTTCATTACCTTGTTGTATTATTAAGTTTCATTTTTGGGGACCCGGTTTGAAAAAAATTGAATTGCCCCAGACTCAGAACCTGGGTATGCCCATTAGTATAGGTAAGGCCTCAGATAAATATGTCTCCCTTACCACACCATTAAAACAATCAGAACACAGCAGCCGTTATCGCTGCTATTATTAAACAGAAATAATTGTGGCGATTGTGCCACCAGAAATGAATGGTAAAGGATACACATATTATATGGAAAGTCCGTTTTTACCGATTGCAACAATCATAACTTCTGCCTCAAACGACAAACGAGAGGAAACCATGTGGCAGACTTGAGGTGGCACCGACGATAGGTTATATTTTTTATCGACCTAAATCCTCCAGTGACCATCCTCAGCATTGACCTCTGAGTTCGTTTGCCCGTCGTTATATCACATCGTTCCCCGTAAGCAAGTGAGATCACTACATCGTCTATTAATTACGGTATGATATGTTAGGTCGCAAACCGTCGTTTGCGACCTAACATACCGCCGGTCTTGTCGTAGACGCTGACCGGGCGGTTGGACCGCCCACTCTTGTCGCCCGCCACCCCAGAAGCCTCCTTTTAGCGGCCTCTTACGACAGGCAGGGGATACTGTAGCCCTTTACTGCTTCCGTAATTACAGGGACAGCGACGCTATCCTGCCTACGATACTTCATAAAACCCTCCATAAGAAATGTCCTGGATCCGCCACTATTCCACAACGCTAGTCATTGTCATAGTCGCAACAATGCAGTTAGTGTACCAACATTCTTAAACTTTTAACTCTATAATAATCTGTGTTTAGGACAGACAAATTGCTGATAGTATTCTATGTTACGGCGTGATGATGGCTTGCGGCGCAGGGTGTACGGGCCTCGAGGAACCATTGTCGGAAGTTTCTGCCTATATGGTTATTTTCTTCTGTCTCTCTTGTTAAAGAATTACCTACCTTCTTATATAGAAGTAGCTGTTGTCCACTTCGTACGCGTGTCTAACCTGCATTAGGGGTTAAGGCTGATATTTTCGCTGTCCACCGCAATGAATTTTAATAATAAAATCCTTTAGATAAAAAGGAATGTATAACTGAGTTTTTCGAAAATTATAAATAGTTAGCATAGTGGTAGAAAGAATTTCCAGTTCTTATGTTTCAATAGAGGAAGTGGATGCCGGCTGCCTCATACGCAAGTAACTTAAAAACAATCAGAGGACTGGTTCTAAACAAACGTGGGAAGCAAACATTCTTACCACTGGGTTATAAGTATTTTAAACGGAAATATTTACTTAGCTACCAAGTTATAATAATGTCACAAGAGGTGCGTGATCAGTGAATCCGACAGGAGATTATGTAAATCACGTTAACATAGCGTTTTTGATTATGTTCGGTTTATTGGTAAAATGAAGGTATAAGTACGGCGGATGTAATAGGTACCTTTTATTTATGTTATTGTAATTATTATTTACTAGTTTTTATCCGCGGCTTCGCTCGCGCTAACGTGCACATAGATATAGAAATAGGTACGTTACAGATATAAAGGTATTCTATCCCTTTGGAATAGTATCCTTTTTGAGGATGGAAGGTCGTCTATATCTTTTTCTGGACCCCTGTCCATGTGTGTATAAAATTTTATAATGATCGGTTGACTAGTCAAGTCGTGAAGACATTACAAACAAACAAGTTCACATTACTAATTAGGATTTACTAGACAACTCAAATCGTCCTGACAACTCATAGAGTCTCATAGGCTCATAGACTCATAGAGTCATCAGAACGATTTGAGTTGTGATCAATTCGTTTGTGATTTTGCATATCACGGGACATAACAAGAATAGCAGCAAAATTATGATATTCATGCTTGATCCACTCATGAGGTTTGCACTTACGATTTTTAAGGTTACCTACGTGGTTACGTAACCGTACGTTAATTTCTAATTAAATTAATTATGACTTTCTTTAACTGGATCTAAAAGTTCATAAGGAAATGTACCAAAGCATATGAAGATGGTTAAAAAAACTCAAGGACATGTAACATTTATCAATCCACACGTGCGCCATGCGGTGGTATATGGCCCGAACCCCTCTCACTCCGAAGAGATACTCATGACCAGTATGATAGTTGATAATGGGTTGATAAAAACGGTAGGTAAATTTTCGTGGCGTTCCATAGGTTTATAAGCTATCGATTGAGCTATGGAGGTATTTACGCACTACCTATTTGATAACCGATTTTTCATTCTTTCATACATTATCCGGACCCATCTTAAATATAAATTCAACAAGTATGAAGCACCAATTAGAAAATATTGTTTCCTATTATATTGATATCGAAAACGATCGAAGCGTGAGATAGTAACATCTGATTTGGGAATATATCGATATAGGAGGAGATAAGGTTGTTGAATACACGTTAGTATCATGTAATAAATGCTATTTGGGCAGATCACGTTGTATACGATTGACGAAGCAAGGCAGGGCAGTATCCCGGGGCGCCTAAGCTCAGGCCCCCTGAGCTTAGGTTGACTTAGAAACTATAAATTGAACTAGTGAAAATTTCTCCCACATTCGGAATATAAATACACCAGATCAGTCGACAAATCGCGAGTAAGTCGAATTCAAAACATGACGAATACGGAACAAATGATTTTACTTACTACTTAATTTTTTCCCCGGGGCAAAGACTCCGGGGCAAGAAATAAAAAAAATAAAAAACAAAGGTTTGCATAGGTTTACTCCACTGCATACAGATATAGTTGAAGGTGGTAGAACTATTTATGGTTCGACCCCAGCGGCACTCACGTATTTCTGCATAATAACAGCGTTTAATGCTGTTGTATTGTGTTTTGAAGGTTTTGGTAAGGGAGACATACTTATCCGAGGCGCTTCAACTTGATCCTCAGGGGCGACAACGGATTTTTCGGCCAACCTCAGGTAAGACTCTCATCTTATATAGGGTTGATAACAGATGTCCATGGGCGGTAGTGGCCACGCACCATCTGGTGAACTGCATGCTCTTTTGCTACTTCCATTATATAAAAATAAACTTTCTACACTCATAGCCCCACACTAGGATTTTCCCTGAATAGCTTGTGCCACGGACACACGTAAAGATTATCATGATGATATAATAGTGACAGAAACACTCAGAACAAAAATGTAAATTTATCTGAAATTTATAATTCAAATATCTGTCTGGTCGGAGTCGAACCTGGAGTTCATTACGTGATTTGCCTGTCTGACCGTCTGTCTACCTACGGTAGCTATTCCGTAATCATCTTATACCCGATGGGCAGTATGGAAACCCTAGTCAATCAGTCACAACGCTAAACCACAAAAAGCCTTTATAAAAGTCTATGAATAAATTAGACTGGTATTCTATTCACTAAGGTAGAATAAATTAATATTGAATAACGGTATCTGTACTCATAGATTCAATAAGGACATGAATCTCTGTGTATCACGAATAAGAATTCGCAAAGGTAGGTACAAATTAATTTATTAATTGCATTTTTTACTAAACAATATATTTATCAAAACTTCTAAGCAAATATTAAATCAAGTTTTCTCTGCTTAGACTAGCTTGGCGACTGCTGCGCTACGTGGCCGTCTAGCGGTGGAACTCACCGCAATTTAACTGCCATAGGATCATCCTGACGTCTGAAAATGATAGAACCTTATAGTAGTACCACGTCGGAAGTACCATCGCCTTGCCTATTTATTATGCTGTGTTGTGATGTGAAGGATAACGTAAGGGAAACACACTTATCCGACGCATTCCAACTCGGTTCTCAGGGGTAGTAACGCATCCGTAGTCAACTTCGGCTAAAAGTCACATTTTAACGTCGTAGCTAATGTGATTTAGCGTCGAGAAATTTTAGAAATAAGTTAAGTGTCTCTACAATATTATAATATTATCTTTAAGTCCCTCTATAGGATCTACCAGTGCTGGAGATCTTCATCTGGGACAGCTATCATTGTAGGCCAGCGACTAGTTTATTCGATAGTAGGATTTCATTAGATAAAATGTGGTTATAAATCTGAATGAAATTATATAAATTATAGCCGTTGGTTTTTTTTATATCCTATAAGACAAAAAGATATATTTTGAATAACAAAATAAGGTGTACAAGCTTGGATTGGTCTCACGAGCCGAGCCCAAACAAATTAGACCAAATTATAACATATAATAATTAAGTATATATAACAGGTACAAAGGTAAACTTCAATTTTGTTTCCTATGGATTTTAATTAACTTATAATAAACTATATTAAATAAGCTTTAATGAAAGCTGCCTTTGCAAAAGTCACCAAGACCGCGGCGAAAGTTTATATAATTAGTTTATGAAGCTAACTCCGACATAAATACAGCGGCGTTGACAAGTTCGCTCCTATATTAGTACATAACAATACTTACATAAGGTAAAATAGAAAAAAGAAACTTCTGTTTATGTAAAAATCAAAAGTGAAGCTCTATATACGTAATTAACAATGAACATAAAACCATATTAGCACATTTCATTTAATATTAGTCGTTTTATTGTTCTATTGTATCTATATATTCTATATACCCTATATTAAGGGGAAGCCTATGTCCAGCAATGACCCTGAAAAGGCTGATTTATGGATGAATGGATGTATCCATATTAATATATTTACTGTAGACGTGTATAATATATACACATATGTTATATACTTTGATTAATGATTTTTGGCGATATATGAATCAATGATGTTATGCCGTCACTTAATAACGAACATAAAATAAAGCTCTTGAGTAGAGGCGCGCCGCAGTAGCTTCCGACATCCCGCCACGGTAGGCACGCGCGACGACGGAGCGCCTTAGTATTTTCGTCTCTGCAAAAATAATAAACATGCAATAACATATAAAACGGACGAAAGTCGGCGATCAATATAACTGAAACTAGTGTTAGTTATAATAAAATAAACGCTAAATCACTTTTGGACATTAAATAAATGCTGAGCCGTAGAGTCCGAAAGGATTAAGTGAGTAAACATTGCATTTCATTTTACATGCATCAATATTTCACATTTTCGTTAACTATAGGAACACGCATGTCTTTAGCATTAGAAATAAAAATCTTTTAGCGCACAAAATATTGCTGTAAACTACTTCTATATTCGTATTATAATCCTGTGTTAATTTGTAAATTACAGTAGGTATAATTTGTATGTTAATGTTACTTTAATGATCGTAAGTGAGAAGTTTATACGCCCACAGAAATCTGATATATGTATAAGTAATCATTCATCAGTGGCGGACCACATAAACAATGTTTGACATAATGTGTATACTTATAGTATACTAGCTCTGTCCGCGGATTCGCCCGCGTGCAAATCGTATATACATAAGTACCTATATACTATATACCTATATATTATATATACTTAAACCTTCTTCAAGTATTGCACTATCTTTTAGTAAAACCGTACAATAATCCGTTCAATGATTTTAAGAAAATCGATCACATACAGACAGACAGCTTTTGGGGACTTTGTTTTATAATATAAAAATAAATAGATCACTGCACATCATCACATTAACGCAACTCTCCACAGCTCCGTTACATTTTTTTCAATTTAATAAATATTTTGTAACACAATAATACATAAATATTATCAATCTATAATCTTCTCTGCATGAACTTTAACGTATCACACTCCTCCTTACACACAATATTCGAAAAATGGTACCGCAAATTTTCGCTTCCCGTATTATTATTTAGATTTACTCACTTTAAAAGTTTAGATCTAGTAGAGACGAATGTGTCTATGCTTTAGGAAGGTGGTAGTAGAAGCCTTTATGGATTAACTTTATCTGCAACACCGCCACTATTATTGTTATTTCTACCTAATAACAGCAGGATTACGCACTGCTGTTCTTATTTGAAGGGTGTGAGAGGCATAAGTACTTATCCGAGGATTTTAAACTTAGTCCTAAGAGAGCCTAGCAACGTCTGCGCTCGACCTCAGTAAGGACTCTAATCTTATCTGGAGTTGGTCACATATTTTAGAGGATGGCAGTGGCCACGCACTTATCATCATGTGGACTCGACACACGTTTGCTTCTTCTACAGTATAAATAAGTGAATTGATAACGAAATGAACCTGTAATAGGACGCAGTTAAGAACTTTCGTAACATACCTAACACGTAAAACTGTTAGTCCTAATTATTATAAATGCGAATTTGAAATTGTTTGTGTGTTTATTTGTTAACTTGTAACGCCTTCACGCCTTAATTATTCAACCGATCATTATGAAATTTTGCACACACATTGCCAGGGGTCCAGAAATGGACATAGAGTATATTTTATCTCGAAAAAGATATCATTCCTGAGGGATAGAAAAATATGTTTTATACTTACAACGTGCCTACTTTTATACCTACGGCCTCTTGACATGAATTAATTACATTTGCATTGTATCTGAAGCATACAATTGGAACTACGTACTATCGCGCGGGCGAACCCGCGGGTAACAACTAGTTAATAATAAATCTTTCCATACATTTCCTATTTACTTGAAACATGTCTAGAAATAATAGGAATAACTAAGCTTTCTATATAGAAAAAGATCAACTTTAAATCATGACATTATTGATTCCTAGGTACAAACCTTCGGTACGTATATCCAATCTGTACACATTATATTTATTTTAACGTTCAGAATTTAGTTCCTGCTCCAATTGTAAGTTTATGATATCCGATCTGTTGGTTGGCTTTATATTACATTTCTTTTGAACTGTGATATTTCTCGATATGTTTTGAATGATTTCTTAGGTATATATTTTTCTACAAAAAATAGGTAGTAAGATATGACTTTAAAATCGTAATTGTTAATTGATTCAATTCACCGTTTCTCAACAGATATTATTTGCAAAATAGGTCAATTAAACAAAGCATACTAGGTACTTCGCTTTACCAAGACTGTACATTATGATCGACATTTTAAAATAACGTTATTATACTTACCTATGTTTGAAGCACGCGCTACCTTTGATGGCATAATTGAACTTAATTGACATCGGTCGTGTATCGAGCAATAAATTTGATGGCGGGATAACATGTTATATCGAATTATATGTTCTTTGGTTATATTGAATTTAATTTTTTACGCAGCTTTTTATTTCAAATGCAAAATCTTATTAATCACAATGTTATAAGTACCTTTAAGTTTTAACATTGGTCAGTTAGTATTTTTGGAACGTTTTTAATCTTACGTAAAATAAAATTAGTATCAATAATGAAACTATGTTTACAAAATAGATATTAATGATCAATCAAGAGTCTAAAATGAATCATACACATAAAGCAATATGATTTTGGTAAATCTTAAAACAAAATTAAGTTTTTTAAAGTCAAAACTTTTCTTTTTCATTTTAGTCTAATATTATCTCGGAATTGATATTTTTTCTTTTTATATATAAAATATGAGACTTTTATTTTTATGTATAAAATATGGAAGTAGCAAACGAACATACAGTCCACATGATGATTACTGCCACCAATGGACCTCTTTAACGAACCTCTGAGTTGCTCTTTGTTGTTATCATTAACGACTAATTTGGAACACCTCTGTTAAAGACGTTTCTATTACCAAACCTTTCAAATTGAACACAGCGGCGCTTAACACTGCTGTTATCGATCAGAAATAGGGATGTGATAGTGGTGGTGGTTTTATCACCTTAAATGCATTTTAAGAACAAAAAATCAACGCGCACCACCACTTTTACTAATTCGGATTGTAAAGCTTTAAAATCATCAAGAAATGTGATAAAGTTGCATACCTAATTCATCCATATACGTAAATAATGGAACGCATATTGATCGTGCCGCATGCCATCGGTAAGAATAAATATTGTACGTTATTATAGTTGGTACGTCTGTGTACTCGTTTATATAAGATTAGTATTATAGTAGATA
>DWPW01000083.1:0-15406 GCA_018252015.1 Astraptes brevicauda
ATTTTCGATTATATTAAAAATATTAAAATGCGATCAGATTGATTGTCGATCTTTACTTTTCAATGAACATTACTTGTCTTATTAAAGATGTCAATATTCTAGATAGAATGCGCGCTTGTAAATAATGTTAGTAAGTGATATATGGGATTAAATTGGGAAATTAACTACAATTCACTTAAATTTATGTGACTGAAGAGGAAAGATTCATATGATATCCTGTAAGCCATTCAACAAATGCGGATCACCCGGATCCTGAGTGGCGCCAGCCTCAATCTTGACGTAAGCTATTCTACTCACATCTCTCTAGTCCAGTGGACTGACGGCTTGAGATTTATCGAGACGAATATTACTCAAAGCCCTGGTCCAGCTCAATTCCACTGATTCGTTATCTAGATCGCGTTTGATAAACTGTTGAAATAATCCTTTTATTGCACGTTACGAAGCTCATCACTTCAAACATGGATTCTTAAGAAACAATAACGTAAAGATAAAAATATTTTTCGTGCAGTTTTCATATTTTGAAGCTGTTCATATCCTATTGTTTTATAATCTAGTTGAATACTGAAATTTTTGGTTGGTTACTGTGAATAATGATACCAGCTCGAGCTGTGTCTTTGCAATTGCAAAATAGTAGAAGTGTTGACAACATAGCTTATATCATTATCTGGACACTTAATGCTCATTTCCGAATGTTATTACATAAGCCACTACCAATAGTTATTAGGTAGCGCATTTTATTGTCTTTGTAACTTAGTTGGGATATTTCGCTGTTTGCTAATAAAATTCCATTTTTATCCTCGATTTATTTGCAGTCACTCATAATTTGTTTACTTATATTTTTTCAAGAGATTTACACTTTCTTGTAATCTCATTGTGTATTGTGCGCGAGGTATGCCATAAACAAATAAGTTCAAGAATGCATTTAACTGATAAGCGCTTAAGCGCATTAATAAATGTTTGAACAGCAGCGCCAAGTAAATGACTGTCTCTATTGTATTAATCGTGATGGATAAGAAACGTACATAGTATTAGAATCGTGTTGAAACGTTCTTTTTAAATTACCTATATGAGGAAATCTGGGGAGTGCGTGTTGGATCACGTGCACAAGATTTTTCGGTAGCAAAAAATCTGATCAAAATGAATGAAAGGGTACCTTTATTAGTAGTGATATATGTAAGGACTCCGAATTTGAAATGGGTTTACATATGTACTAAAGTGCTGGCAAACGTTGCGATTTTGTTTTGTACATAGTTTTAATTCTGTTATTTTGTTTTGCTTTAACCGATATTATCATCTTTACAAATTTAAAATAGATGGATGGATGGATTCTAACAAGCAATCGAATGATCTGATGTTTCTGAAGGTTTCCTAAAAGGTTATCTCACAACTTGGATTGCACACAGCTGTACCTACCTCAGAATTGTAGCTCAGGAGGTGAAGGTTCGTTAACTGCTGGCTTTTCTGGTTATTTGGTTCTCTAAGCAGGGTTTGCAATACACTAGTGCTAGCGTATAATGCTTCAGCAACAAAAAGTTCTTAAAGATGTGTGAAGTCTGCCAATCCAGGTGGTGTGAATTCTAAGAGAAGACCCGGCTCCAATAGATACCTATTAATGGGTCGACGACAGATGGGTGTTCGAGTCTACAATGACTTAGTTGAATCGAAGAGTATTACACTGTAAGCTAAAAGAAGATAGACTTCTTGCATATCGGTTGAGGGGTGTGAATGCCGAATTTACATGTGATGCAACCATTTTAGTCCTCAGTAATGGCGATACGTTTGCGATCGGTCACAGGTAGAACCCCCGTCCTATGCTTATAGAACCAACTCCTTAGTTGGAAACAGAAGTCCTTGTGCAGTGTCCGCTATCAGGTGGACTGCTCTTTTGCTTCAATCTTATAAAAGAAAGGCGCGGCGCGGGTGGCGGGTGGCGGCAACGCTGCGCGGGCGCACGTATTTTTAACTCGTGGGGCCGCCGCGCTCAAGCTCACCTTTCGATCTATTCCTAGCCGACTTATTTTTAAACTTTTGTCTAGATTACTTTCCTTCCGTCTGCTTATTAGTGGATGATTGAGATGCGTCGCAGGGGGCGCTTGACTTAAAATATATCGTGATATTTCCGGTGCGTAGGGGCACCGCCCTCACGTGTTGTCAATGTGTCCCTATTTGGATGGAATAATTTTAGTTTTGAACAATTTCAGCTTGAGGGTAATGTCAGATGTGAGTCAGAAAATATAAAATAATTATAAAATGTATTACCATATAAATAAACTTTACATGTTAATACATTTTTCATATTATGTGCAACAGCTACTAAAATACAATGACTTTGTCACTCTAAAACAGAAAAAAATAATTTACTTTTGACTTCTTCATGAAATTAAAAATAAGTTAGTTGTATCATATATAGGAGAGCTAGGTATATATTTGTGATTGTTGCTCGTGCCTTCCGAACCTCGACATTTCAAACAATAAGAACTCTGTTCATTTGTTACACAAATAACTATTTCTAATGGAACAGTCACAATGATCGAAATTCGACCATAATTTAGCATACGAAAACTACAATTATAAGTCCAAATAAAAAACCACCTCATTCGTCAATCACCTCTCCGCTCTCCACCCCGCCACTCCTCCCCTAGTCAATGCACAGCATGACATTAATGTATCTCACTCCTCCTCTACAGCCTCACAACATTAAAGCATCTCATCATAGCTCTGTTACATTTTATATGTATATTTCGTCTGTGCATTAGGAAAACATTCATTATAAGGCAAATGAGGTGTTATTTGCTAAGGCGCATTTAGAAGCAATAATGCATTTTTTGACATAGACATCTGACATAGGTGACGAAATTTTTTAAAATTGTCATTTTAATGTTTTATTTTGTTCAATTTAGTATATATTTTGTAACAGAATTATACATAAATATTATCAATCAATAATCTTCTCTACATAAACTTTAACGTATGCCTAATCCCACACTTCTCCGTGCGCACACTATTCGATAAAAGGGATGTGAAATTTTCTCTTCACGCATTATATATAGATTATTATCAATATTTACCTAGCTACTACTCACCTACCTATATTTTTTTATTGTTTTTGTCTGTCATATTTGAAGCACTACTGAGCAAAAATTATAAGAAACACGCATTTACCTACCTGAAATGTCTTAAACAAATGCTTTTAAACCTTTTTTTGTAAAACTTACTTGAAGAAAATCAATAGTTTGTCTGTAAGTGTACGGACACTCAGCAGTAAAAATCCTTGAAGGGCTCTTCGTCTTACGGCCATATACATTGCTAAATATTGCATCAGGAAGTTGCTACGTTTCTTCACATATGCAGAACATTCCTAACTCGATATAACTGGCAACCCTATGGAATAACCATAATGTGTTCAGTTACCCCATATCCAGCAACTCGGAACTTAGTCTCGTATGTCAACAATCCCTTACCGACCGTACTCACACCTAGACAAAGGAAACACATTTGGCCCAAAGATTCATTAACGTTTTTGCTTCATTAACTTTAAGTATGAATTGCGATGCGAGTGTAAAGGCATCCATATGTGTTAAAACCAGGGGTTTAAATATTTTCTAAAAATAGACGCAATAAGTATTTTTGTTAACATACTAAAAAAGTAATGGAGTGTCGTTACGTTTTTTAAAATATAGAAGTCGTAATATGGACATTTGTAAACAACGCAAGATAAAATCAAAGTATTACTTTGGTATGTTAGTTATGTAGAATCATTAATATGTAGCGTCAGGGGGTTGGCCACAGACGCGTAGCCATCCTTAAGAACTAATTTGGAACTACCACTTAACACACCCTTCATACCACAACACAGTAGTGCGTTCTAACCTTATTTATAGTTTGGAAGTAGCAAACGAACATGCAGTCCACCTGATAGAAAATGGCCGCTGTCGCTCATTGACACCTGTAATCAAACCCAAATAAGATCAAAATCCTATTTAAAGTTGACCACAGAGTTCAACTTAGTCTTCAAGGGTAGCAAACTCTTGAGGACTAAGTTTGAATGTCTTGGATAAGTATATCTCCCTTACCAGACCTTCAAACAGTGGCAATGATTTGTTTCAAAATTACATCTCTAACTCTCTAGCGGTCTCGGTTGAAAGACGTCATGCAATTTCAATTACAATAGGTACAAGTATATCATTGAAATAGTTGAGACATTTAAAAAATGAACGCATTACGTCGTAATCGCAAAAAGCTTTAAATAAATGTAAACTAGCACTAAATTATTCTTTGGGCTTTGTCCATAACGAGAGCGGAACTAATCAACAATTTTTCAACAACACCACGATGTCAACATCGTTATCTGTTCAGTCAAAACTTTCACGTTACGTCATAACTTAGATGTTTGTTTTGTATAAGTCGACAAACCACTTATGAGGTATTAGAATAGAAACAGGAAATAACCAGAGATCAGTTGCAGTCCAGATGCATAATATCATAACGCTTGAATAAGCCATTTATTTTTAGAAGCCGCGTCGTGACCGAGGGCGAGGGTGCCTTCCGGAGGGCACTCTCGACTTCTCCGAGGATCGAGTAATTGCGCTGTCATCGAACTTCCTCCGTCGAATAGGGGAGCATCGATCTATGAATATAATCCTCAAACTCGATTTCTACACTCCCATGCGCTTTACCATGTTTATATCAAAATTTGAGTGAAGTCCACATTTTTAACTCAACAGAAATACCGATGTCTTTAATTTATAATAACGCTATTGAGCAAGATTTTTATGTCTACCTAAAGATGCACACCGATAGCGATAGGTACTGATCATACTTCACCTCCAAAATGAATACTCAAAATGGGTAAGAACAATAAATATCTGAAACTAATAAATAGGTCTTAATTTTATCAGCCTCATTACCTAATTGAAAGTAAATATATCACCTCTATCGAACTAAGTGTTTTGCCAAAGGTATTGGCTGCGCTCCTAATAATAGTTGTCCGTCTATCAAATATAGGCTAAAATGATCAAGACAGTCCTGAGTAGGTTCTAATCCTGTGGATATCTCCAGAAAATTGAAGTAGATCGTATATTTTCAAACGCAACTTTTTATACGTAAAATTACAACACTATTTGATATTAAATTATAAGTAAGTAGTTATCTATGTAATTATAAGTATTATTAGGATTGGAGAAAATAGTAGATAGAGTGTAAGATAGTAAAAGAATGCTCAGTTATTTATTTAAGTTTTAACAGGTAAACGTAGATTCAAATCAATTTTCTATCATTCATTTATTGATTTTTATATTAAATCTTAATATAAAATCAATAAAAAGCAGTTTTTCTAATAATGCAATAGTTAACACTAATTAGTTTAAAAATAATCACAAAGCCTATGTTTAAAATATTTATATTTCTACTAACATAAAACCAACTAGAATAATCTGTATTTATAATAAAAACTTTAAAATTAAAAAAAATACTATAAGTTTTTTAAACTCTTAATCAGTATTCCAAACATAAGTAATACAAAGACCTAATTTTTCAATTGCTGCAAGGAATAATACGTTAACAAAACATACGGTTTTCCTCTGTATTTCTCTACATGACTCTACAATCTTAAGAATTCGGTCACACTTTACAGTTATACTTGAAATGTATCAAACCCATTCAGTAGTAGATGAATGAACTGAGGTCCTCGAAATATTTTTTGTCTCTTTCATAATAGGTCATATAAGAACGGTAAAATACTCGCCTATGGTCCACCATGCCATTCACGAACAACCATGAATGATGGTCCACCATACTTATACTATGATTATTATTTATAATTTTATTTTGAAACTAAATCTTATCAATATACAATTAATGTTATAGGTACTTTACAAGATACATGTTTAAGTACTTTTAATAAATGTTAAGCAATAACAGCAAAAAAAACATTAAGCAGAACTGTAAATCTCCTTTTTCAAAATCGGTGAAAAATGAACTTAAATAATAAACGTCCACTCAGTTTAACAAATCTGTAACTCCGAAATTCCGGGCTCGTTTTAAATTAAAGCATACTTTTGCACGTGCGTGCATAAAGATAAAAAAATGAAGTGCGGACGCGTTCTCGGAATCCATATCAGAGGCATCATAAAAGCGATGAATTTTAGCTGAAGAAGGTCCGGGTGGTGGAGATAGAATGCGGCGAGATCGTTCGACTGGTTTCTAACTCAATGTCGCTTGGAATGCAGCGGGGGTGCGGCGCGCGGGGCGGCGGGGCGGTGCATCGCACGGTGTTGTCGCAAGTGGCCGGCGCACTTGTCGGCGCGTTTGACTGCTGGAGATATTCGGCACGGTAACGGGCCGCGGCCTTCCTGGAATCGGTTACCTGTTGCATTCCAGCGCCGGCCGCCGCGCCACCGCGCACTCCGCGCCCGGCCGCCGCCCTGCCGCTCGGCCGCCGCGCGGCTGTCGCCCGGCGATTCACCGGCCAGTAGGACCGCTGCTAAGCGCCTCGTCGACCCTAACTTGAAAATACATTTTTGTTGCGCTTTTTATCTTCCCTGCGAATACGCGAAATGCGAATACAACGCTTGTTTGGGATAGAGTTTAGAAAGGAAAGTTTTCGTCATACCAAGATTAAAGTCCCTTGCATACAAATTATGCATTTTACTGTCAGAGACTTCGTCACATCTATCCAAGATTAGGGTGATAGAGATATTTAGTAAAATGCGTACCTATGTGTATTTAACTATATATTTCTCATCTACCAATAAAATGACACCGTACAACAGCTAGGTGATTAAATTTAAATATTAAGAAGCGTATCATACTTAACGCCATAATAAGTAGGTACGTTTTAGGTTTCATTAATTAATCCATGAAATAGCTGTGATCGATATATGTATGTATCGATGTACTTAGAAATGTGGCCTTACAGCTACGATTACTTGTAAAACATTTGGCGCTGTTAATAATCTAGACTCAGATCTTTAGGCTTTAAAAGCTTTTCACAGACCTGAAAGAGATTATTGCAACTAATTCAGCCTAGGATTATTTGTAAAAAAAAACAGTTACCAGTCGGTTCAAATATTTAAATACTAATATAAAACTAGAATCAATCAATTATTTCTCAAACAATAATATTTTCTGTGTGTATTTTTATAATATGTCATTATGCATAAGTTACATATTATATGTATAGTAAGTTGCTTTTTACGTTAATACGTCGATTTGTTTTAACGGTTTCTATTTTTACTTACGTTATTAACTATGTATATTATACACATAATTGCCATCAGTTTCCTACGTAACCTACTTTATTATTCTTTGAATTTTGTATTACTATGAAATAACAGTCCAGCGGCAAACATTCGCAGTAACTACGGCAAAGTAGGTATTTTCCACAAAACAATCATTTTAAAACTTAAATATTTAACTAATCAGTGTAAATTAACGGACACATTGTAGGTGAGCAAACGCACATTTTTGAAATGTAATAATATGCGACTCATTAAAGATTGATAACCTCGTTGGTGGGCCGCGCACACTAGCGCCCGCGCGCACACATGCGCACGCGCACGTATCAGCCGCACACCATGCCGGCTGATACGCTATTATCTACGTTCTCGATAGGACCACAGTCGACTACTACTCAGTAGTTCAACCTTAAACTAACGTCCCTTTGCTCATATAAATATATCTACTAACTCTAGTAACGAACCAAAGAAAATTACTTTCAGCACACTTTTAACAAGACACTATTTCTGTTTATTACATGAAATTGCACTACTGATCTCGTTTTACTGTGACAAACAATGCTCAGCGCCCGCTAACACTTAACCGCCGGGCAATGTGTGTCTATCCACACATTATAATATTAGCTCCGATACAAGTAGGTATATGTGTGCGTATGAGTGCTCGAATCGAGCATGTACGTGTATATGGGCGAGGAAGTTAAAAACGTAATTTGTCGTAAAGTTACTTGCAGATCGCATTATTATAAGTGATTTTAAGTTGGTAGAAATATTTTTGATTCGACTCCAGAGCCTTTAAAGGCTCACCTATTTCTGCCAGCAGTGTTAAGCGCTACTGTAATGTGGCTTGAAGGGGGTAATAATTGAGACATGGTTATTGAAGGCGTTCCGATTTCGTCCAATTAACAATGCATCTGTGGCCAACATCAGGTACGACTCTCTTATCTGGGGTCGATTACAGATATCCATGACTGGTAGTGGAGATCAACATCAGGAGGACTGCATAGCACATCGTTTGCTACTTACATATTAAAAATATATTAATAAGGATAGATCATATGAAATATACGACTAAGGATATGTACGGGAGGCGTGTCCGCCGCATACCCGCGTGGCCCCCGCTAGGCACGCACCAAGCGTGTTACCAATTGCGAAACGATTAGGAAAAATCGTACCTATATTTCAACGCCCTACAGCTTTGCTTAAACTCTCATGTAACGGTTTGCGAAATATTGTAACACATTTTTACCATAATAGAAAATGGTGTGAGTTAAGATCATCTACTACTTGTCTATTTTGTAAACTTTGCAGTAAAACTAGCATTTAATCTTGTAGAATCCTTCATTTTTGCATCAAGAACTGATCTAAACTTGAAATCTAGGTTTTTCTATTTAGAATTTTAGGTGGATTACACGGATAGGTAATCAATACAAATTACTCGCAAAATTGTAGTCACATTAATGTGTTTATATAGTTTAAACAGCAGTTTAAAACCATTTACATTTTATTTGTCTATTCTTCTGTAATACTTGTCTTTATTAAAATTTTACATAATTTGATATTTTAATACAATCTCCCTTAAATGTAAATGTACTTAATTACAAATAACACTAATCTGTATGTAGTACATAGGTGGAATAAAATAAAATAGTTACCTATATACATGTAAGTATTTTCTCTTAAATGTTGTTTTATACTCAAGTACTTATACGTATTCAACGTAAGGTAATATAATTATTAGAGCAACTGTAAACAATAATATTTATAATTCGAAAATAGATTTTGAACAAGAGCCAATAATTGTAGGTATTTAGTAGGAGCACCTGAGTGCTAAGTAAACAATTATTTAAAGAACTAGTAGGTGCGTTATTGATGAACTATTTTAATATGATCAATCTTTAAAAATAATTAATAAAGAAAAATCTGTTCACAAAAAAGTGAAATATTTTAACAATTGTTCTATGGTAGCCTGAAACCCCTTCAAATGAATACAATGCATTGAAGTATTGTAATACTCCAGTGAATTGTATCAAGGTAATTTGCATGAAAATACTACAATATTATGAACATAAGTACTACTATTAATTTAACATACTTACTGTAAATGTCATTACTTATGTACATTTAGATTTCTAATATGCTTACTATTTATTTCAATATGTTACTATACGTTATTTTGTAAGTGAAATATCTGTTGCATCGCTTTTTGAAACACAGAATTTTTTCGCTATAATACAGCTTATATCTTTCCTTATTTTTTTTGTTTTTTTTTTTTTATTTTGATTCTTATATCTACATTTTATCTCTTATTCGTCTCCTATCGCATCCCTGGGAATAGAGGAAGTGCCTCTAGACCTTATTGTTGCACAAAATCTAAATTGTCATATGTGTAGATAAGTTATATTAATCTTTGTATTATCTAAAGTAATTCGTTTATCGTCATTGACGTATCATTATGTAGCACAACAATCTAATCTTTACCTAAACTTGTTTACCTAATTACCAATTAGCAACCTTTGATACAGAAAACATAATATGCAATATTTTAATCAAAACCTGCCTATTGCAACATGTCCACGCAAATCTCACACCAACTGTTGACCAGGTATTTGTTAGGCTTTAACTTTAACGATAGCGTTATTCCATTAAAATTGTGTAATTTGGAAATTTATTAATTACCTTTTAAAATATCGCATACATTTTTAGAAAATCTACCGTAATTTTGAAATTTCAATGTAACTTAACAAATACTAGAATTTATTATTTCTGTGATTCACCAGTAAACGTTATTTGGTTGTGTAAACGAAAACATAAATAATATTAACCTAAAGTTTAAAGAGTAAGTTACTTTTATCCCAAAAAACTTCAGAGTTTATAAGGATTGGGTCTCAGGCTTATAAAAGGATATTATTATGATTATTTTGCTATCTAGCTTCTTTATTGCTGCTTCTATCTTTTTCTATTATTCGCGGATGTAGCAGAAGACGATTGAGGGCTCAAATCCAAGAGATTGGCGGCAGCAGCCTATTGGTTTCTGCCGCGAATAGGTTGCAGACCTCAAGAAAGCAAACTGTATTACAAAAATCCTTCTTCTAAGGGTCACGTAAGAACCTTGTCTCATATACTTTTTTCGATTGCCTTTATGAATATTTTTATTTTAATAACACTAAATATTAAATAGGTCAGATGTAATTTCATACTTATTTTTTGTTATAAATAACCTTTCAAAGTATTAGGTGTAAAACAACCGAAGAATGTTATTTATAAAATATATGCTTTTAACAATACGTTGAAATATGGGGAAATACGCAAAGTAGCAAAGTGGTTTCCGCATATTCGAGGAGGTATCGTGTTTAGCAATGCTGCACATTTTTCCGGCCTCGTGGCAAACACGAGAACTACTGCCAGGATCGTAACGTGGTCACCAAGTTTCGTCTAGCTTGCACTTCTTTGGTTGTAATGTCGGCAAGTATGAGAACTACTGAAAGGGATATAATATCTGTTTACCAATATTTGTCTTACTTGCAGTTGTGCGTCTGGTTGTAATGTTTTGTGTGTACGTAGGCTGAGGTCAAATATAAAGAATTTCGCCCTTTGTGGTAAGACTATGGTAGCACCACTCTCTCTGTCTTATTTCAGATTCTAATCGCTGAAGGGAGACATATATCCGAAGCGTTCTAGCTTAGTCCTCAGCAGCAACGTAACGGCAGCCGTCGTCGGGTTCAATCCTGTTTGATGTAGGATATAGGTATTCACAAGTGGACTTTCACTCCAATTCAATGGCGCCTAATTGGCACCTGCCAATTTGGTGCTATTGGATGGACTGCGTGCTTGTTTTCTGTTTCAGTATTATAAAAAGGAAGTTTCAACTTAGTTTTTTTGTTGCTCTATATGTTTTAAATTCGAAGACAATATGGCTATAGTCCCATTTTATGCTGAATATGTACTACATAAAGTTTTTCTAGCTAGTTGTTTTTGTTAGCTAGCCGACATATTAGAACAGGTGCAAAATTAAATGACAATTTGGATATTATCAAAAAGGACTAAAAACATTTTTACGTCAAAATATAACATAAACTTTAATTTGATATAATCAATATACTGTATCTAATATTGGACAATTAATCTTTTACTATAAAATTGCTGAAAACGGATCAAATTGTATTAAATCTACATATATCCATGAAATTATTTTAAGCCTTTATTTAAACCGTGGCGAACGTTTTTTGAAGCTATCCACTACATTATTCTGTCCACTATATTACTTTTTATTTGACAGATTGGTTTAGTGATGTTCTTTGTAACCTTCCGTTACAATTATCGATATAATTTATGTGTAATTTGGTATCGTTTTAAGAAAATGTTTTTTTTTTATAATATCAAAACCATTAATTCCCTATCACCTACTGAAAGTATTTAATTTAAAGAAATAGCTAAATTACATTTTTTTAAAAACTATTTTAAAGAAAATATCTACCTACCTACCTTGGTATTTTATAGGTATTGAAGTTTTTATCGGTCTCGTTATATTTAAAAATAAAAAGGTAAACCTCATGTGAGTGATTGTGTGCAAAGTTTTTGTGGTGTAAATAAAATAAATAAGAAACGAATATACCTATTCGAAGAACATAATACATACTTAATAAAACTAACACTATATCGATATTTTTATTAGTCAGTCTGTATCTAGGAACGTTACTATTTCTATTAAAATATGACATTGTTTCATGTAGGCAATCTTTACTGTCAAGAAATACGGAAATTGATGGGCGTGTAAAAGTCAAGTAGAAACTCATATAGTGGACGCAGTATGACCATGTTAATAGCTTATTTTATGCCTAACTGCCTGCCTTAAAGTCTATAAAAGATGGTCACCATCTTCGTCAATATTATGTACTTGTTCTCATATAGTTATCTATACAAAAAGTAAAGAAAGTTTGTTTTTAAAATAAAATTATATTTACTTATCATCATTTCTTGCAATAAGAATTAGGAAGCTTTTACATATGGACTACTAATTCTGTTTAAGACAATCATAATTCTGATTCGTAATACTAAATTGTCGCATTCATTAGCTGTACCCATGCACACCATTAGATTGTTCTAGAACCCATAAAAAGTTGTATATCGAGTCGTTAATGTTAAAAACAAACGCAACAAATTAATGAGGAAAATGTGATACAAACAGTTCATATTGTTACCCACGTTGCTAATAATTTAATACTGTGCATAGCGACCAGGCTAGGTTTGCGTCAACAATTACTCATGAAATAGGTATTTCGCTCTCGTACTCGGAACTCCCTACGTTCCACGTGCAAGTACGTACCTAACGGTGTCGTTTTCCTTACTTACCTGGTTACGTCAAATTAGTATTTTTACGTAAACGTGGATTTAGTTTCGATCCCTTGGACTTGTGAAAGACCAAAAAGTAATACATAGAGCTGACAGCTAACGTTCAGTAGTTCGAGAAGTACTAGATGTGTAATGTGTGGATGCCGGCTGATTTATCGCTAAATATAAAAAATCTTTCTATCCATTTGCTCGTGCAAGTCTTCGAAGTTGCTGGAAGGATTTTGAGGGGATTTTAACTGACGAATAGCTGCTGTTATTATACTAGTCAGTACCGTAGAATACTTTTATTAAAAAAGGATGACACTGTTTCAAACAAAACTTATGAACCATGCTGATCGCCTCATACGTAAGCGACTATCTTAATCGTCTACATTAGCAACACATCTATGACTAAGGTTTTATGTGTAATCCCTATTTTATATGGAGTTACAGACGTCCATGGGCGGCAGCGACTTACCATCAAGTCTATTTGCTCGTTTGCTACTTCAACATTAAAAACTTTCGATGTTTGTCGTGTTGTGGCGCTGCTTATCGCAGGGCCCATGTGGATGTGTGCGGTGCGTGCCACATCGTTATCGTAACATGTGGCGCACGTGTGTTCTCTATTTCCGCCCTTCCTTTCCCTCGGAGACGCCAAGGACAGTAATAAAACTCTTACTTAATTACCACCGTCGTAATTAACGAACAACTTTATTGTGTACTAGCTGTGCCCGCGGTCTCACTCGTGTTGAAGTGCAACAAGACCAACCAAATTATTGTACCTTCAATAATTTATTCCCCAAAGTTAAGAAAGCTGGCGACGGCAGCTGCGTACGCGCACGTTACATTAATTTTTTTTTGAGCAGAAATTTAATACTCTTTTTTAATAAATGTAACCTAAGTTACTCATTATATCACCAGCTATTTCCTTCCTTATCTAGATCCTTCCAGCAGTTTCGAAGATCAGCAGAAACGAACAGACATACAGATGTATTTTTTTAATTTTTCATTTATTAGAACCGTATATATTATACTTTCATATACATTTAGCAAAACGCTGTTATTTTGTCATAACAAACAGACACTTTAATTTTGTTTATTGGTATAGACAAGAGATATCTACGCTTTTTGAACTTTTATCGGTAAAATATTTATTCGATCCGCTCCGCTTCGATTGATATGAGACCATCCTGGCCGGTAATAAATTATGGCTGAAGTAAATTAAATTCTAGTCCGAGTTTTTTATTCACATATCGATAGGTTTAATGGCGTTTTCATAACGTTTTATCGACTTATACTGGCGAAATACAATCCGTATTAAGAATAATCTATGGTGATTTGCAATTTTAATACCGACTTTGTAATTTCAATGTAAAGATTCTCAAAGCACTATGCGCTTAATGCATATGCATGTAAATAATATAAATACTGTGGTACTGCATTAATAAATACATGCATGTTGTTAGGTATTCTAAAACTTCCGGAAACAAATATTTATTCGCGTCTAAGTGTCATATACTGTACAATTTCACATTTGTTAAAAAGATAACATTATTAACACATTTATTCTTAACTCTACATGGAGCTGTTCTTATTGGCTAAATTATGTACTATACTATGGTAAAAATATTTTTACATACGTTATCTAAATTAATTCCTTTACTCATTTGTATCTACACCAGGTAGGTGTATAGAAAATGAACGAAAGAAACAAATTTTGAATACATAACAAAATATTATGGGAATTCTGTACATTGTACGTCAATTCAGCTTTTAAGAAAAAAGAGGAAATTGTTTTTGGCACAAATTTACGTATTGGCAAGTAAATATAGACATTACGTGAACTAAGCACGTAGGCACTGTAATTACCATCACAAGACCTCACTGAGACATACCGCGTTTAAGTGCACAGCTTATAAAGCTTATTAGCCTGTAAGCCATTCATTAAGCAGTATCAGATATTCTTTATTGAGAACTTAGCACAGCAACTGCTGAATATAAATCAAAAGAATGTTAAAAAAGCGAGCGTTCGCTTAGCCGGGGTCATCGCCCTCCCCACCCCTTTGCCACCGTCCGGTAATTATAAGTACGCTCTACGATAACACGTAAAATTACTTGTAGGTATATTTTGTAGGTTTAAACTTTAAAACAATCAAAAAATATTATTTTTTCTTTCTTTTTAAATTTGTATTTAGTTCTACTTTAACCATAAGTCTACTTTAACCATAAAATATACGGATAGGGTAAAGAAAACGTGATATTACTATTGTGGCGGTATCTATAAACAATATTGCAAATAGTTCATTGTTCTTTTCCCCTAATTATTGAAAGTCGAGCAATAAAAATAGTTTTTGTTTACTATGCATAAGTAGTCATTAAATCTTACAATTTACTATAAATTCTTTTGCCTATTTATTTAAAGTACATATATCTACATATACTTACTCTAATATGCGCCGACAATAGGTAGATACCAAATTATTTTAATGTTTATTTTTATCATTTAAGCGATTTCAAAGATAAATAGTCAGCAAATATACCTTTGCTATATTATGCATAGGGTATTTGCTCTTTCTGCAGGTAGGCACCTTAGGATATTTTGAAGGTATTAGTACCCATTCAGATTCTGATCTAATCTAGACTTTTTGATGCCGATAAGTAAACTTATCGTAATTATCTGGAAAAATGCAACTTTACTCCAAAACAAAAAAAAATCAAAATTGTATAACTTTTTGAACTACGTCAGTTAAAATTTATTTACCTACAATATACATATTTAAATAAATCGTTTTAGAAAAACTAGACACATATCATTCGATTCCGTATTTTTCAATCGAATGATA
>DWPW01000084.1:0-15366 GCA_018252015.1 Astraptes brevicauda
CACAGAACGCAGCCAATAAGGCTAAAAATTCACTTGTACTCTGGAATACTGTCCGGCTAAAGTGAACAAGCGTTTACTTGACGAATTATTTTGTGACATAAAAATGCAGTTATTTGAGGCACCTATCGTAGGTAGTCAATTACTTATTTGTGCGATAAATTTGGTTCAATTACCTCGATTAATATGAACTCCATAAATAACAACTGTCACAATGTAAATGTAATTGCGATGAACCATTTGGAATGGTTGAGTCAGTGGACCTTCGAGTCGGCAGCACGTTGTTTCATTGAATACCCACATTCGTAACACTTTAAACCTTTACGACCTTTACATTCGGTACTATTTACACGTAAATGGTGCGAAGATTTATTCATAAAACAACATGTCGTACTGTCCCTAGCGGTGTCAACATTTGAACTCGCAAATCTTCCGTCTTTTAAACATTAAGCTTACACCAATCAACTACTAATTTGTTAAATGTTCTGAGGATGTAATAAGATCATTGCAAATTAATTACACCAAGTTTTCACGACCATCTCGCATACAACTATAATAAGCACCGGTTTTCAAATTATAAATATTGCACACTGACATCTCAAATGGTAGCCGTTGATCAACAAGATGCATAATGTTGTTACCATACTATACAATGACATGGCAAACATCATAGTAATCCTAACTAAATCTATACGGTTAGGATACAAAACCTACGTGTTTAAAAATATCATTTCTTAGGCCAATCGTAATATCTTACTTATTTCAGAGTAAGAATACATGTAGATACATTTTGTAACCAGTTTGATTATATGTGGCATCATTAAACCTTCGCTTAAACTAAATTGTCTTGGCACAAACGAAATATCAGTTTATCAACGGACGATAAAAAGTTCTTTGAGCTTGATACACGATTTACAAAAAGAAAAATAGCTGGAAATAATATAATAATTCCAATATAAAATATCGTCACTCAAATATTTCCATAAATAAAAACGATTAAAAATAAGAATGATTTAGAAAAGCTAGTCGCATTAAATTTACATAAATAAAACCCTAACGTCTAAATACCCTCAGAACAGTTAATATGTATATATAAAATTCAGTTCTTTATTACGATTATTTGGCATCTATCACCAATATCGATATTCTACTTTAAACATGGTATACGAAGGTGAGAATACCTAATCGGATAATTCGCCTATCCAAACGTAAAATCCATTCGAATTCGTGTCTAAATGCACGACAAATGAATCCCTGCCGAGCCTAAATATCCTCCGAATCACGCACATCAATATCCCACAACACGCCCGCGACCAGCCAACTCCTATTCGCTCACACAAGGAACAAGCGCCTAACCTCAATTATACTGGACCGTAAGCCGCATAAATTCGAAGCGAGTAACCAGATGATTATTTTCAATCTAGATTTATTAAATAACGTCGAAAGGTTATTATTAATTTTTGACGCCGTAAAATTAGCTTTGTGCTCGCGAAACTATTTTACTTCTCAATCACACTCTGAAGCTTCGACGATAGCTTAAGAGACGCGATGAACCGTTAACCTAGGGTACCCTAAACGCATTTAGGAAGTTTTGACAGTATCTTAACAACTTACTATCGATCGAAGAGTCATAAAATTACTTAACGTCGCCGCTTCGGCTACGAAACAACCTTAACTATTTCATGCAAAAAACTGACTTCCCCTAAGAGAATCGAACGAATTTTCTTTCTTACGAACAACCATCGGGCAGTGTTTCATAGTGTCCTAACCTAAGATCGTTCTATCTGAAGACACAGTAACTTTAACATCAAGGGTACAATAACAACTTCGACTACATCTATTAACAATTTTGTATAAGTGTCAAGGTAGGATAATGAGTTTCGTCGCATACATCACGACGTTAATGTGGGAGGGATCACTTAACATTCAAATTTTACTTCCCTCGATCCGATATAAATCGTGATATTATATAGATGATATATCGCGCTTCGCCTTTTGATATCGCGCGATTCCTTCGCCTTAAGCCGGAGCCGCGCGAGACAAAATACTCGCGGTCGACAGTAAGTTGTGAGTCAGAAGGGTTTCACGCGTCTAGCGCGTCTTCGGCTTTAAGCGGCCTCGAGACGTTCAATCGCAAGGCAATATTCAACGAAAAGATCGTTGTGCAAAATTTAGATACTTGACAAGTACAGCCGTATAGCCACGAAATGGAGACTTGTAGGTTTCTAACCTACTTGTATATATCCGGTTTTTGCTATGATGCTTGTTCATTTACCGTGTAGATTTTTATTATTCAATTACGCGGCGTTTACATATTCGTCATTATTCGACAAGTATCTAAATGTTGCATTAGCGTCCACACGATCGCATTCGTGCTAAACGTGGCCGCTTGACAATCTTATCGACAAAAGTTGCTAATATTGCACTTTCAGATGAGAGATGTAGATGGTGTAATGTAACAGATCTGTGTGAAGTAGAATTGGGCGAGACGATGTACATGACGGGTGTGAGACGCGGGCGGTGGCGTCGCTCACGGCGCGCGGTACGCGAGCGGCGCGTGACGCGCGTGGTGGTGGCACATCGGCCGCGGGTGCGCGTGCGTCACGTGCGCGTGCGCCACGTGCGGGTGCGTCACGTGCGGGTGCGTCACGTGCGGGTGCGCCACGTGCGGGTGCGTCGCGTGCGGGTGCGCCCCGTGCGGCTGCGTGTGCAACTGTCCCATGCTCTGGTGCTGCATCGCGGCCGGCTGGGCGAGCGCCGCGTGCGCCAGATGGTGCATCTGCAGGTGCTGCATCGAAGCGCTACCGTGCAGCATTTGCAGCTCGGGCGGCATGTGGTACAGCCCCGGGGTCTGCGGGTGAACGGGCGTGTTGAGTATTTGTAGGTTAATTTTAAAATGTGTTTGAATAAAAATATGTATTAATTTAATAGTTATAATATAGTTTGGTAAACACCAAGTTAACATGGCTGACTGCAGTATGTATTTTTATTTTATTGAAAATGTAACTGGTATCTCTAATATTATTCTTGAATATAGTCATCATGATTCATTATAAGTTAATAATAATATAAAGTCTGTCAATCCGTCATATACACATTATTTCTTTTAAGAAACTCTCACAATAGAAATACGTTCGTACGTCAATCATATCGAATGTTAACAGCTATCACACGAGTGCAATAGGAACGCAACTCACGTGATGCGTGTGCGCGTGTCGGTGGGGCGGCAGGGAGGGCCGGGCTCAGTAGGCGGACGCCTCCTTGTACTCCGAGTTGTCCATGGTGAAGAAGTCCTCGAGCTTCCACTGGAGCGTCTCGAACGTGGGACGCTTCAATGGGTCCTTGTGCCAGCATTCGAGCATTATCTCGTACAGCGCCGCCGGACAGTTCTGGGGGCACGGCATGCGGTAGCCGTGCTCAACTTGGTGCAGCACTTCCGCGTTCGTCATGCCTGGGACAAAATGTTAACATGCCTGATATAGTTTATATAGTTATTATTATCGATTCTAACACCGCGGATTAGGTAGATGTACAAAGCGAAGAAATTGTGAAATTGAGAAAAGTCGGAGCGGCAGTCTCATGCGCGACGATTGGTTATTAGTGACGTATTATCTAATACGTCACTAACAATTGCTTTAACTTTAGTCACTAATCATCTGATTAGTGACTAAAGTTTTATATACGTGTTAGTACTTTTTTGATTACGATTGAAGTGTTTTGATTGTTATCACGGGGTAGCAGGTATATTTTTTTATCAAAGATATTCTATTATGGTCTATTTGAAAACATTTGACATCCTGGATCCGCAAATATCCATATTGGAAAATGAGATAATCTACAACATTTAAAACGTATTCCCAAATAGTAGTATTCTGAATGCGAAGTTCCATTCAAATCATCTATATTTTAACATTATAGGGTTTAAATATTCGACGTCACAGTAGCCGCAGAGTCTCACAATAAATTAAACTTCATTTAACAATAGAAAGACGGAAGAATACTTTCCATCATGCAGCCCATCAGCTTTATCGTTGGTTTAAATATATATATATAAAAAATCACCTGGATAAGGCGTCCGGCCGTACGTGACCAGCTCGGTGAGCAGAATGCCGAAGGACCACACGTCGGATTTGATTGAGAACTTGCTGTAGTTGGCCGCCTCGGGCGCGGTCCACTTGATCGGGAACCTTGCGCCCACGCGCGCCTCGTATTCGTCCTCCTGTGGACAAATAGGGAATGTTGACAAAATTGGATACATTTCAACGAAATCATAACAGCTGGGGCACATTTTGACGAGATGTTAACAACATGTCGTACATTTTAACGAGATGTTAACAGGATGGGGCACATTTTGACGAAATGTTAACAACATTAGGTACATTTTAACGAGATTTTTATACGATAACGAACCTTGTACGATGGTATATCTAAATGTTTTTAACGACACTTTTTACGAACTTTTACTGGATTATCGATGGTAATCAAAGATTTACAATATCACTGTTGCAACAAGATGTTTTTGGGCGTTTCACGTTATGCTATAACATGATGTTTATAATCTATGTTAATTACATTAATGAGTTGTTTATACGGTAACGAAATATATTTCGTTTTATTGTAACGCAGTGTGTTGTTTGTTGAGATATTTTACACTGTACCTATTTTTGCAGAACTAAACATTAAACTTAATTGCCTGTAGAATTAACGTAATGAGAAAGTAAAGAGTTCTTAGTAATTTATTTCCCGAAATATTCTAGGAATCCCATGCAAAAAAATAAAAACAATGTGAAACTCGACAATAAGTCACTGTGAAGCGATGCAAACTAGCTTTCTAGTTTGCGGTGTGTTTATGTTAATTGTTCATTACTTAGGTGTTTAATGTTGCGGCGGTGGTGCCACCCAAGACGATTAACCTCAAACGCGCTGAAATAATGTACGGTGCATTATTCATCCCGGAATGTCGTTTGTTCGACGTCAGGGTTAGGAGGTAACGAGTCGTGCCACTTTTTTGTGCCAATACTCGTCCCACTCGTTGATAAGTGGTTGTTGAGCTTATCGTGGCTCACTGACATATCCTGGACATACAAAAGCGCAACTGGAACAACTTATTACAAGGAATTGCTTGAAAATAAGATCTGAGCCAATTAAACTTTAAATGTCATCTATTTTAACAATATATTTACTCGACTACTTGTGCAAATTAAAAATATTTTTTTACTTTTTCGACGCCCCTATCATATTTACAGAAAATGCATGTTTTAGACATGTCATTCTATTCTATTTCGCTTTAAAAGTGAAGTTTTCTTCATTGTTAATAGCAATTGATAAACCATGGCTTCACCCAGAAACCCTGCATGTTTGACTCCACTTTCGTGACGTTTTCCAAAGCATGTAAACTCATAATAACCATCTACTTAAAATAAACGCATCTAGTTCCGAGTTCGAACCCGGCAATACGACAGTAATGAGTAAATAAAGACTTGCCTTGATAAGCCTGGCGAGGCCGAAATCGGCGATCTTAACGATATTGGAGTCAGCGACGAGAACGTTTCTAGCCGCGAGGTCCCGATGGATGTAGTTTTGGGATTCGAGGTACGCCATGCCGGCGGCAATCTGAGCGGCCATGTCAATCAGTTGTTGCAATTTCAGTACACGACCTTTGCCTGCGGGAAAGAGGAAAGCAAAATTATTTCGAAGAAAAACAAAAGATAATATAAGTATAAAAATAGATGCGAACTTGATGGTGAAGACGGTAAAAAACAGGTTTGAAATATTTTTTGCAATAATTTCAGCTAAGTTGCAGAACACAAATTCTTAGATCTTACATAATTTTAGACCCGAAAATTACATGTTTTATTTTTAGCAGAATTACTGTTAGCCCAGATCCTCTATGAGTACATAAATGTTAGTAATATCCTATTTTGTATTTAAAACATTTGACAAATCGATAAGTTTCTTGGGTATTTTGGTGATAGTTTACGAAATTTTACATACCTTGCAAATAGTCCAAAAGCGAGCCATTCTTCATCAGCTCAGTGATGATGTAAATCGGCTCCTCGAGCGTGCAGACGGCGTACAGCTGGATTAGTTTATTGTGTCTCAATTTCTTCATTATCTGCGCTTCGGCGAGGAAGTCCTTCGGGTCCATAGTACCCGACTTGAGAGTTTTGATTGCTACCGGAGTAGTATTGTTCCACGACCCCTCCCACACTTCGCCGAATTGTCCATGACCAAGTTTCCTGACGAACTTGAGCGACGACCGATCAATCTCCCACTGGTCGCGCGTCCTGTGCGATAGACCTTCAGTTACTGGCTTCTCGACCTGGAAACGAGATAAAATTCATATTTATTAACAGGAATCTAACACGTGGTTAACAGAAGAACGTTGAATTGCTCGTTTTCATTGTTTTTCAGGAATACTAAGGGAAAATATATATTACCGATACCGAGATTTAGTTCGAAAATTAACAAAAATAATGTCATGATTATAAAGATTATCTTATTTTGAGTATTCCATCAGAATATCATCAGTGTTAAGTGTTAGCTTAAACTCCCCCCGAGATTTATGGAGATCAGACAACTCACTTTGGTAACTAAAGTCATTTAAATCTGTGCGTTATGTTCTCTGCTTATTCTAGGGCAAATTGGTTCTGATAAAAGTGATTAAACGATAAAGATTTCATAGGTAATCCCCTGTCAGAGGCATCATAACAGAAACATGTGACATAATATAATAAATAATTATTATACAACATAATCGATTAACATTTCAACTGACGTTTTATCATAAACGGGGTGAGATACAATATAGATTTATGTAACTTTACCTGTTAAGGTAACATAAAGAATACAAACAATGATTCATACGAACGTCAATTTAATCATGATTTCATATTTATGTCGACCACGTTCATCTGAAGTGACCGGTTCAGTAAAAATAGAAATACAACAATGGATCGTAAACAGCAATTGTTATGTTAATGCAATTTACATAATCCTTTTTACTACTGCTTATTATTTAGTGCTTATTATTTAATATTATTCAATGTTTGAACAACGTTACTTAAGTTTACATCAGTAGAAGCAGACAAACGGGCACCGAGAAGTTTATAATGTACGAATCTACTCATAACCGTTTCACTGTTCAGCACGGATCTCTTCGGAGAATGACTAGGGTTTAAGACATAGTCCAACACGCTGGATGGGTGCGGATGGGTAGACTTCAAACACCCTTGAGAACCCTTGTTTTACAGCACTTTCAGAAGTTTTCCTCATCGTTTAGGCATAAAATAATTTTCACATGTAAATTTATTTTAAAAAATCAAACCTTAGGTTAAAGCCCCGGTGCTGCAAAATGATAGCTTGGTATTATTACCGCCAGAATATCATTTACTGTACGAATACTTGTTTAATATTAAATTCACTTAATTTTCATTAACATTACAGATCTGTTGAAAGTTATTGTTAATCTTAATGGTTGACTTAATTCAACAGATCTTTATTTTTTAATATTAGTCATTAATCGAGGTAATTTCAGTGAATAAATATAATTTCGAATAACCTACGAAGAATTTTGGATTACCTATTAATAAATAGGTTTATAAATATCGTATTCGATTATAAATATCGTAACTTTTTTCAGGTCCGGTTAATTATGGGAGGGTTCGTAAGGTTTGCTTAACCATCTGGGCCGGATTATTGATTACCTATTTGTCAAAATGCAAGACCAAATCCCATTTTTTTGGGAAACAAACATAATATATGACTTTTAATAATACTTTAGTACCTAATAATAAAAATAATATAACTTGTGTTGTTAGTGTTTATTTCATGCACCTGTACTATATTTATTCAATTATAAGTTAATAACATCAATTACATTAACAGACAGCTTCTCTTCATGAGAGGTATTAAGCACGAGGAGTAGCATTTATCGTTTATATTGTTATCTGTGCAATTAGTTTATGTAAGTCAGTCTTGTGGATAATTAAATGTATTTTCTATTGAACATTGTTTTCACCGTTGCTAGTAAATCCATTGTTCGTTTTGATTGAGCATAATTCCTAAAACACTTAATAAAGCAAGGTATCATTTACATTATGACAGTTTTACTTTCATAACACTCTTATTACATGTATTAAGTTTACGTTAATAAATTATATGATTGTATTTAACAATGGCTCTGTTACTGTTGATTTATAATTTCTATTAAACGTTTATAGATCCAACGAACGTCTCTATGGGGTGGCGTGAGATCAGTGTCCAACATCGGTACATGAAAATGGTTGCAGCCATGCATTAAGTTCGATATAAGTATCTATTCATAGAGGCATTGTAACTAACTGATAAGTTCCGTTATGTTATCACTTTCCGTTACCTAATAATGATATTTTAGTACAATTTAGTAATTTTTATTTGATACGTAGTTTCGTTAAATAATATTAATTGCACCTTCCGACATGTAAAGCAAAATGGTAATTCTGACCTGATGTAATGGTGCCTGCTATAAATAGAAAGCACGAAGTTATACAATGTGTTACACGGTCGGCTGTGCTTACATTTTTGGAACTTGCTATGTACTTACTATTGAAATATAAATAAAATTAAAACATAAGTATATGCTATTTTTACATAATACATTACCTGCTTAACTTTACTAGCATTAATTTAGGTATCTACTTAGAACAAATCTTACCGAAATTAAAATGTTTATATTAGGAAAAATTAGAAAAAAAAGAAATAATTACTTATATAAAGTTGTATAAAATAATGAGTATAGTACAAACGCTCACATGGAAGTATCTAATCTAATTAATAGGTCGCATCTAATTCCGTAAACAAATACGACATTAAACGCGAAAAATATTTCCCTCACGCATCCGCGTTGCTATCTAGATCTTATAGCGAACCGATGAAAACTATCTCGATATCGGTTATTCAGTTGTCGTCGCTACTTTGTATAATACAAGTACATCACTAAATATTGCATGTTGCAATCGACGTTGCGGTGCAAACCGCATAAATGTTGAGAAATTGCACATCTAAACAAAGCCGAACATGAATAAAATTTCACAAGCGCCAAAGGTCTATAATGTCACCTATCACATGTATATTAAAGGCGCCTTCACACTCGCGTTCGTCGGGGGCGTATGCGCAACTCCGACACTGCGAGAACGACACGTTCACGTCTCTAATTTTATTAAATCTTTAATCTGTATATATATATATATAATTTTACTATAATATTATAAAACTGAAAGTTTGTGAGGAAGGATAGATGTAAAGATAGATAGACAGATGAACGGATGACTGTTTGTTACTTTATAACTGCAGAACGGTTAAACAGATCTCGATGAAATTTGGTACAAAGATAGGTTTGTCATTTTTATTCGGAAAAAATGCACGGTTCCTGCGGGATAGATTTTTGTTTTTTATAGTGTCGATCCCTTGACATGTTTTTTGCATAGATAGGGGTAGTTGATTACATTAATATTTTTTTCGTGCTATTTGTCTTATAAAGTACCTAAAGTTAGTTTTACTTTTGGTTCTCAAGAACAAGGTAGAGCGGTCATCTACTAAATAATAATGAACTAATATGAGTTTGTGTGAACCCTTGTACACAATTTGAAATGATTTATTCAGGCGCCCTAAATATTTTCTGGTTTCGTTAGAAAGTCACTCCTTATGAAATATATACCACCTTTCAACCTTCGCGGTTGTTAAAAAATACTATTATTTTGAAATTCCTAAATATAGACATTTTTACTAAGTTTAAAATAAACATAAGATGCAGGCATTCGATAATATTACCGAGGGTTTGCCCAGATAAGAAAGTGTCCACTTCTAGTTTCAGCTTATACGTCAATGCAATAATTTAATAAATTTACCGATCGATGTATCACTGTCGATCTTGGAATTGATAAATGTAGTGGAATGAAAGCCAGTTCTCACTTTCAGCATAAATCTTGATCATGAAAAAAAAAATATAATCCATATCGTATGAATAACGTGCCAACATTTTTAAAATAAGCTTAATGAAAATGAAAGAAGTAAAAATATAAACACACGGTGAGATTTTCCTTTAGCATGTCGATTAAAAATTAGAAGACAATTACAATGTTCATTGAAATTTAACATTTTTAGACGGACATAAGTTGGTTCAAGGGGACCATTGGAGATCCCGTTCGCGAACCTGCCTGGGAATCGTAGCTGTATGTATAAGCTTAAAAATTAGAATTAAAATGAGAATATTGTTATATTGTTTTAAGTATTATCTAACAATAATAATTTATCAATAAAACAATGTAAGAAGAAACAATATAACCACTGCAAGCTATTAGTTATTTACTTACCAATGGATATATTCATAAAGGTATTTCTTGACGTTTCTAAACTTAATTGGCTATTAAATAACAATAACAACAACCACAATTATTATTTGTAATTGTCGCGTTATTATCATAGGAATTGCACGATATAATTCTTTCTAGCGATAAGTTACAAATCTTCCCTATTGAATTACGATGTGGCGTATAAATTATTGAAGAGTTTCCACGTACGGCACCCGGTTCTGTGTAAGTGTGGTGTAATGGAAACAATGCAGTAAATTGCAACTAAATTACAAGAACGTGGACAATAACACTGAATAAAAATTCATGAGCAGTTATTGCTACGGCTCCGCTTGCTAGAACCGTTCCTTACTGGAACCTCACTAGACAAGTATAATGGATGCCTTAATAAAATAAGCACCCAACAACCTTTACATGAGTTGAGATGGTTTTGGCTAAAGCGTGTATTTATTAACGAATGTCAATGAACGATAATAAAGATAAGAAGCGAATTCCGTGATAATTAGAACACGAATGTATTATATGTAAAAATATTTTAAAATATAATGGTTTGTGACAATAATATATTTCTTTGTAATATCCGAAGATTTTCACAAAATATGTAATAAATAATTTCATTTTATATGTATCCCTAACATTTGAAATATTTTAAATCGTAATTTAGTGCATTTGAAATGCTTAAGTTTAATTTTGCACACTCAGAGTGGTAGAACATAATGGACTGAAAATTGATTTAAGATCTTTGTTAAAAATACCATGTTCTAGCAAATAAATAATTTGAATTTGAATTATCATAATATGTACTCATTATTAGTAATCAAGAGACACTGAATTGAGTGACGTTAGGTCTATGATAACAATTATTAATTAAAACTATTTCATGCGTTCTATAAAATGAATTGTTTATAAACGAACGTGTTCAAGCTAGAACAATAGATCTCATTAACAAGACCAGCAATTATTTTACGTCACTTATTTATTTTCACGAAGTACCTCTAGGTTAATGTAAATATACCTTTAGCTACAAAATGTCACATAGAATCATGATTGAGTACGTAATAAAAAAAAGTTACATTGATTGAAAATTAAGAAGCATGTTTTTCAATTTCGTTTTCAACTAAAATTGATATTTTATCCTAAGTGGTTAAAAACGGATGAAAGCTTGATGATATAATTATAAAAAAAAACCTCGTTTCTAGGGTTGACCTCAGGGATGGGGCTGTTTTGCCCTAGTCCCAGAAAGACTGCTAACAAACTTTGGATTGGAATCTCCTTATTACCTCCAACGTACGATAGACGGCAGGGAGTAATGTGTAAAGGCCGAAACCATTTTTTTTATAATCATTTAGTATAGTGTTTTGTTAAATACGGAAGAGGTGTCTTCTTCCATATTCAAAGCTTTGTTGTCATCATTATCATTACCTTCTTATTTTGAAGTTTTTTTGGCGTTCCCCTTCGTAATGTTAGCGAAATGATAAACGGTAGGTATTCATTAAATTAATTAGAAATTAATATTAATTTAGATCATAGATTATTATATAAACAGCTATTTCTAAATGCTTTATGTCGACTATGGTTAAAGATGACTACTGTCATTGGAATTAGTCTAATTGCAGATCTTAAGCAATTCCCTTATTTACATACCTTGTTATTTATGTATTCACGTGTACGATCATATTATATACTGTTGTTTCCCCACACGTTGCACGCTATGTGACAAGTAAATTGTTATTTTTACATTCCATGTTATTTAAAATCTATTCATGTTGTACATTTTTGAACACGTGAGAATTGTTAACGTAAACGAGCAAATAATTAAGACAACAACAAATTGTTCTTTATGCTTGATGGGAATAGATTTTCTCATAATTACTTTGAATATATTTTTAACATATAATTATAATAAATTCATTCATAAATATAGAAATAAACGGATACAACTGTTTAAGTCACATGATATTGTTTTTACAACGCTAATAAAATTTTTAGATCACGAAACTAATAGATGTTCCAGCAATAGGCACCTACAACAAAAACAATCTCAGTAACCTTTAGGCGTGACGAAGCACGATCGCTGGCAACCTTCAGATTAACTACTATAAGAATGCTTTAACTTTTCCTAGTACAGGCGAAAATCAGATAAGATTTTCCTTCCACATGGCAGTCATAAATGGAACAGTAGGTGTTTGCCTCTATGTTCCTTAATAATATTAAGTACGCGTTGGGTAGGTACATTACATCACGAGGATTACGTGTTTTACCTAGAACTGATATTTTTCATCCATTATGCGGCTGTAAAATCTTAATCGTTTTTCAAATTACGCCTGTAATGTATTCAAGTACGTGACAATTTTGAAAAAGTAGACCAATGACTGATGCGACTGATATTAATGTGAACTTATCAAAGGATCGTCAATTTTCTATGAGACATATTGTGTAAAAATATTACCCTCATTATACAACACGCAGCAGAATAAAAATAAATAATAATTAATGTAAAAAAAACCGTAGGATTATTTTTGATATATTTGACACCACGCACCCCAATTTTTACAATGTTATTTTTTTATTATTAGTTTGTTTTTTCACAAAAGCGTGTTTTCTAGATTTTTTTCAATAACTTATTACTTTTTTCTATTTTTTAGTTTTTTTCACATCAAAGTTTCAAAATAATCCGACGTTTCTAAGTCGGTCGAAATCACGTTAAAAGTTTCCGTTGCATAGAAACATACGACAGACACTAATAAAAGCGTGTTAATAAGATGGTCTCCACTTGGTCCTGTCATAAAATTAAGCTACGAAATCGCAATTAGAATTAGAGTTATGTCTGAAAGCGTATTTTCCTACACCCTAACACAGCATAATATAACATATGGATCTGATAACTTACAGGGCGCGTTGTAAAAACAGTAACGTAAAAGTAGGTACACTAAATATATCACTAACGATCTCTTTCTATGTTTACAGTCTCTGAGGAAGTAGACCTCACTAATAAAAAAATAAACAAAGTTACTGTAAGAATCAGGAAATGCACATAATTATTCTCGCAAATGTCATTGCGAGTCAGATGTAGGAGAGAAATTAAATGGTTTTTTTTTCTACTCTACCTAATGACTTTCAGTAAACTGTGTATTCCGGTTCAGTGTGAGTATTATATTTTACTCAACGACGATACCGTAATTGAGTCAGCTTATATCATCTGGGCTATAAATGTTTATTTATGGAAAAGGGCTCAAGCGGAACTGGTCGAAAAACTAGAACAAATTAATGAACACATCGTTAGGTCATGTCAAATAGTAGATCAGCCTATTCGTTAACATATTTATAGAAATAAGTAAAATTGATGAGATTTTTTTGCTAAATAATGTATGTGAAAGAAAGTATACACGATTTTTATAACAAAAAATACAAATATAAAGATGATTGCCTGCCACTCTGCCGACCCCGTGTTTGTTCCGGGTAATACACGAAATAGTTAGTCCGATTTTGACGGGACTTTCACTGGCACGTAGCCGATGGTATAAGGCGTAACTGAAGCTACCGTATTTAAAAAAAAAAAACAGGATTTAGTGCATGACGCAGGCGCTAATGACATTTGCTGTCAGGCACACTAGAGGCGGCTATCACTTATGTCTTGTTACATTTGTTTAAAACGCGAGTGAAACCGCAGGGAATTCCATAAAATAATAACCCGGTTTTAATCTTATCGAAATATTTTATAACATGTGTTCGGTAATCTGGAAATTAGCGGATGTCGCACATTAACACATAATAAGCTTTTGGATATGCATTTACCTGTTTGATTATATAATAAGCTTTTACCTGCCTCTTCTATACCAAATCTACATATGTGGTGGGTTCGCACACTTATATTGAAACTTTATATATGGTGCTTTAAACTAATTAAGGATAAGTTGTTGAAAACTTATACGATTTTCTCCTTAAGTGATCACTTCTGACGCGATGTACGAAAAATGCGATGCGAAAAAATCTTCAGAACAGAATTCAGTCCTATTTCATGTAGATTGCATGTTGATTACATATGATGAATGATAACTATTGTGAACTAAGGAATGCCACACATCCCAGTCAATTAAGAATTATTTTTTTGGTTAAATACCCAGGTAAAATATGTGTAAATGTTGAGATGTGTCCGAATGACGCGATGATTGATCATCAAGCCGTATAAATAAACAACTGGAAATAGCTGATTAACTCTCTACCCGTCACTCTAACCTAAAAAGTGTGTGATAGACATCCGGAGACGGACGCATGTTTATATGCCATTTTATAAGGGTCCCGTTTATAATAGGTTTAATTTATAAAACGCAAAATATAAACGAAATAACATTTATTATTAAATTGTTTTTTATTTTTAAATTAACTTACAATTGTTCAAATCTTACAATTCCGATAAAATTGAGCAGACATTTAGAATACTTATATCATTTCGATGATATTTCGATAAATTTAATTCCTAGTCGACGAATAAAGAAATCTTTTACTAAAGGTTTTTATAAATCATTCTTATAATTACCTACTGATAGTATACAAAGACTATACCGTATGAAAGACGATGTCTGGAAATCAAAGATAGAAAAAAATGTTTCGATAAAATATGGTTCATTGACATGGCAGAAGGTTGTTTTCAGTTTGGCAAGAGCGATTGGCCATAGCCTGTGCCTATATCGAAACGGGGGTCACGTAGAGCCTTGACACCGTCGATCGCGAAACTGGAGTGCAAAATCTTTAAAGTATTAATCACTTATTAGTATATTATTCATTGTTGCGTAACGGTGTGGAAATACCACCGCGATGTGGACGCTGTAACTTAAGACGTGAACACACGATATTATAGCGCAAGTGGTCTTAGGCGTGTTTCTGATTACAAGGAATATATATATATATTCCTTGTAATGACGCTTTCTACACTCATAGCCCCACAGTAGGATTTTCTCCTGAGTAGTGGGTGCCATGGACACACATAGACGTATACACAAACACCCAGACCCAGAACAGA
>DWPW01000085.1:0-15326 GCA_018252015.1 Astraptes brevicauda
ATCCCTAAATATGGGTATCAAATGAAAGGGCTTGACTTGTAGCATACTATGCACTATGACAAATTCAGATCCTAGATGGCCGCTGATACAATATGGCGGATCACATATATTTTTTATAGACCTCTAAATATAGGTATCAAATGAAATGCCAAATCCTACTCATGCTGATACTCATGCAACATTTGATGGTACGGAACCCTCCACGTGCGAGTTCTATTCGCACTTGGCCCATTTTTTAATTTCCATCTTGTAACAGCAGTGTGCTTTGACGACCCGCGTCGCCGAACGGTTACCATACCAGTCTGACGCGCAGTGGGCTCGATTCCCGGCGAGACAGATATCTGAATGGTGAATTTAAATTTCTTTCTGGGTCTGGGTGTTTGTTTATTCGCGTTTGTATGTTGCCATGGCACCCACGACACAGGACAAAATCCTACTATGGGGCTATGAGTGTAGAAAGTGTTCTTATTATTAGTGTAAAACGCTGATGTTTTAGTTTTATGTGTCTATACCTCAAAATACACTTATACATACTAGGCATTCCAACTTACGTAAACCCCCGTTCAGGAAACCCCATTTTTAGCGATATAATCGCGATACAAGTGCAATAGTAACACGTTTCAGAAAGGAATCAGACTGCCAGTTAACCGTATAATATAATAGCACAATATTTAAGAGAGATAATTTTTTAAACGGCTAAACTAATTCTAATAAGATTTTCACGCCAAGAAAGAGGACTTTGACGACTCTATCACTATAAAAATATGTCCAGTGTCCTGTGCAAATATTGAAATACTCATTTATTTTTAATTCTACAAAACAGTAAAGATAAGATAAAAAGATCATTATTTATACGACCGTTTAGAAACCCTATATTTTTATGCTGCGTCCAAGCCTCAGAAATATAACGTTATCTGGATGCCGCTTTAGCTAAATGTTTCATATCAAGATTGGAACGGAAGCTTTTAAAAATACGACTGTCATAAAATGTTTGTTTAAATTAAAAAAGAAATCTATGAGGACAAGCGTTTTCGTATTTTCTCTATTCTCGTGTAAGTGGTACGGAGTTTTAGGGTATCGTGGTAAAATTTGGGAATCTTCTATTTTATTTTTCTAATTTTTGGCACACTTGTTTTTTTCCGCTGGTGAGGTTTTCATCGCAGATCCATTTATATAAAACCCCATGCTTCATTTTTTTATACAAGTATCTATTTTTGTATTTGCGTATAAATCTCGTCTCAATCGAAACTGCCATATTTAGTTGTGTTTCAGCAATAAGACTTAAAGATAAGCATGTAAATATCCTTATAAAGACTCAATATGAAAAATAGTAGTTGAAACTGTGAAAATTGAGATATGATCTCTTTGTAAATAGTTATTTTCGCTACTGATGCCTTTTTTTGGTATAAATATAAATATTTTTTGGTAAAAATAATAATAATTTTCCGATACCGTTGTAACGTTTTTTCATATCGAAAATTTTTGTTACTACATAAGGGCCGTTGTCATTTAGTAACTGAATCTCAAATGAAAAACTCATTTAAAAATTGAATTGATATATTGCAAAAAAAATATGAAGGAAAATCAGCGCCATATCTAAATGAATACGGAATTTCATATGACCGGTCGTGCTTAGCTGTACCGTTTTAATATCGCTGAGTTTAAGTATTTACTTAAAAAGATTTAAGATAATTTTATAGTTGTTGTCTATTACTCAACGGACTTATGTTTTCTGTTTCGTAAATCTAATCTCGTACAATGTGGAATTAAACGGAAAATCGTAAAAAATCTCCGCTTCAGAATATAACCTGATCGAATTAAATTTTTATTCGCGGCAATTCGCTCGGCGCCATATAATGCTGCGTATTTTAATAAAATGGAATTACTGAGGCGGTTGTTACACCAGTGAGAGGCGAGCGATGAGCTATTAATTATTTACTTGTTGTAAGGATCAATTTCTTAAGAACTATCTGTGCCAGCAGTCTCACTCGTAATTCAAAATATGTGAAATGACAGAAAAAAATATCGAGCTTACGGTAATCGTACATTTTTGCGGTATAAAAGTACTCTATAATGAAGTCTGCATCCATGTCTCATGTAAGTTTTATATTATTTGTATGCTGTATGCCTATATACAACCGTACGTAGAACCGTACATACGAGTAGAACCGTACTCGTGCGTTTGTAAACCATCCTTTGTGAATCAAGTACCTTACAATCAATCAGAACTGACGGCTTAATGTTTTTCCTCAACTATGAAAAAACTATAAAAATATAAAAATCCACAAACCTGTTCATAAGTCATTCAGACAGAAAAACAACCAATTAAATCGTTTAAAGCGATTTAATATTGCTCCTTACACATTTTCTTGATCGCATGGCTTCAAGTAACTAGTTCTAGATACGACGATTACCTAAGGGTGGTTGTAAAATTTGAGGACCTCTGAATTAATGTTGGGTAGTAATTGAGTCCGCCAGATTTACGTACCAAGTCGTTTTTACGTTTGTTTTATTTTGTAAGCTTTTTGTTTGTCCCATTCTTTCCGACGCAATTATTATGCCGTCCCGTTTCGAATATGTTTTTAACACTATGCTGAAGAACATATATGCCAAAAAATTGCAATGAATATTTCTTAATAAAATATTTATGTCACACATTGTACATATACCTACAACTACTTTAAAAGGTGGTAGAACCCTTCATCGTTCGACTCCGAAGGCACCACCGGCACACCTAATTCTGCCTTATAACAGCAGTGTTTCACGCTGCCGTGTTCTGGTTTGAAGGGTGTGGTAAGGGAGATATACTTATTCGAGGCATTCCAACTTAGTCCTCAGTTGTAGCAATGCATCTGTGGCCGACCTCATGTACGATTATTTTCTTATCTGGGGTCGATTACAGATGTCCATGGGCGGCAGTGGCCACTTACCATCAGGTGGGCTGCATGCTCGTTTGCTACTTCCATAACAAAAAAAAATGAAATTAGTATCTAAAAATAACCATAAAATAATTTTATTACTTTACAATTTAATAAAGTAAATGTTTGATTGTTAAGAATTTATTTTCATTTTACTGTTTTTTTGTATAGTGTTATATGAATTAACATTATTTATATTGAGTCTATTGTGAGATCTAATGACTTCTCCCCATTGTACCAATTTTTCTGTACTGTATCACTGTTTTGAGAACAGACCAGACATTCATTGTTGGTAGATCAATGCCTATCTGCAACATTCTGTTTCTATGAAACTTTCATGCATTCTCGCACACCGTATCTTCATGTTTCAATTACAACTAATTAGCTTTAAATGGTGTTTCAATTTGATGTAAGCGGTTGATCATTATATTATGTATAGTACAATAATTTTCATATCATAATTATTCATGTTGTTTGCAAGGGGAAGCTGTAAATTGATGAAACAATAACTAAAGTGTAATCTTCTTGTGATTTAGCGTCTTAGTAGTGCTATCTTGTATTCGTTAGCGAGGTAGAATTTTTCGAAGCTAGCGTATATTATTATAAAACAAATCAAAAGTGTTGTACACGTCTAGTTTCGGTCTCAATATGATTTTATATATGTTGTCTGTTATTATCCGACCGATAAATTTAAGCAGATTCATATTGAAGTATATGTATGTTCACGAGGCCGGCCTTTGACTGTTTTCCATGCATTTATTATTAGTACATTTTCCTATTGCGTTTGTTCCGTGACGTGGATTCTAGACGTATATAACAAATTTTAATAAAATTTAAAAAGCTTTTACACCCGTATTGAAACTTTCATACATCATAAAATTAAGTTTTCTACCAATTTAGTGGAGTTGTTACGAAATACCCACGTGTTCGAAATTAGGACGAGAAATGAAGTTTAAGCGCGCCATTTTGTCGCTGGGAAGCCATTTTTTTACCTGTTCTACTTGTCTATCGCAACGATCATAGATACCATACAATAGCTTTCTGATTTAAATATTAGTAAGAGATATCCATGTTGTCAATGGTCGTTGTGGTTTTGTGGAACGTTCCAGGACGTTGCCTGGTGAATACACATACATTTAGGTTTTGTATGTTATATACCAATATATTATTTATTTTGCATCATTTATTGTATTTGAAATTTGTAACAATACGTTTCACATTGTATTTACATGTATCGACTGTTTAGAGAAAGGTAGTGTACTGTTGTCTCGCTTGATCCCATCCGGGCATGGATAAAGTCTGTTTTAAATGTTGTTTATAATGTTATTCGCAGCACTATGGCGTTCTAGTTAAATGCAAGTTAGGCGAAATCTTCTAGGTACTCGTACTATATATAATAAATGTTTATATCAAGAATACGTTATGTACGTTTGTATTGTGTAATTATAGTATGTAGCGGTTACATTTGATCATGCTGTCTGTTAAAATTCACTATTTAAAAATTGGGAGAAATGGGAAGTACCAACTGATCTTTTAGGGGTAGCAAAGTCTGCGTTGACCTTAGAAATGTTTTATTTGGGTACGTTTGGTATGTATGAGGAACAGGATGTATGTAGTCTGCTTCCGTCAGATTTCATCCTATCTGTTACTTCATAAATTGAGATAATAAAAAAGGGTAAAATATTGGATCTTGAGTAGTGGAATGGGAATTGATTGTTAATAGAAACATTGACAGATGGCATGTCAGTGTTGCCGTTTTAAGACCAAATATATAATATTGGGTGTCGTCACTTCGCGATACTGTTTATCGTAGGCAGTAGGTGCACTTCTAAGGACCGGTATATGTGTCATGTATTGAAGTAAAATTTTGTTGCGACATTTAATTTTTTATAAAAATAATGTTGATGTTGCCTCGCGCACTGGCCACACTGAGTGCTTTTCAACGATACAAAAAAATCGCTTGATCTTTTATTCGCTTACGCATTTATCAATTCAAAATTAAAACAAAAAAATTGTTTAAAGTACACTCGGAATCGGAATGCACAGTGTTTTGTGAATGTTGGTAAAAGAAAGTAAAAATGTTATCTATGGTTGGAAAGACTTGTGTGTAAATGTATGTTTGTGTATGGTCGGTCACCAGCGTTCGGGCATGCGTCATTACTTGCTGAAATATATCCATTGTAATGAAACTATGATATTATATTAATATGAAAATAATTCCTGAGATAATAAAACGAACAGAATACTGTACAAGTTTGTGTTTTATTTCCCTCATTTTAATACATTTTTTTATCCAAATAGACTTTTGTCCACTGGTAACTGATGTACCTACCTAAAATTTTAGTAAGTACCTCTATTGCTCGTATAGAGAGTTAATTATAGGAAGGAAAGGTGGGGTGCAGGTACAGTCCATCTGATGACCACATTCGCCCATGGACATCTGTAATCAGCTCCAGATAAGACCAGAGTCCTACCCTATGTTGACCACAGATGCGTTACTAACCTTGAGGACTAAGTTGGAAGCTTTAGATTAGATATCTAATCTAAGGTTGGAACGCTTCGGATAAGTATGGCTCCCTTACCACAACCTTCAAAACACATCTGCTTACCAATGCTGTTATGGCATAAGGTGCGCTTCAGTACCTTTGCGAGAAAAAGTTTGCAAATAAGCTAGTACGTACCTAAACATACATCAGACTAGTAGTTCCATCGTAGATTACATACTTTTTGTATTTGTGAATTAGTAATAGAGCTTTCATTAAAGTAGGTAGATCTCAAACTGATACAAAAAAGTACATACCTAGTTATATTAAAAGAAAATGGAAACAGTTATTTTAGACACGATTTAGTGCACAATTAAATGCAGAGTAATCGAACACGTGTTTCTGCTTCCTATGTAATAATAAACATTTCACCTTATTGATTTTTAATAAAAAAATATTAATTATTCACTATCGAATTAACGACTTATGAACGTCATATTTTCGTATCATTTGATAATTACGTATGGTAACAACATTTAGGTCAGTGTAATGTCCGCAAATAGATCTAGTAAAGAATCATAGTCGTCTATTTTGGGATGGGTTATGCGACATAAATATTGCATAGGATGCCGGAAGACTACTTATATACGAATTCTACAACTGATAAAATACAAAAGGTTAAAAAGGTCTTCGGAAATTGAAATAACTGATAGAGTAAAGTATGTCATTTAGTATTTAGATTTATAGGAGTACTATAGAATTTCTAGCACAATTATTTTAAATGATTAACACCTACTTGTTTCGTAAGTGCGTTACGTACCAAATAAGCCTACTCTGGTTGAGCTTGAAAATAATGGTTTTATTGCCTGTATTTTAAATGTTTATGAATTCAATATTTGCATACACAATTACCCATTTATTTTACAAATTATAGAAATGAACCATACGAATCATGTAATTTCAGGACGTAAATTGTTGTTACCTTGAATTAGATAAGATCTGCCTGTTATCTGAACCTACCTATTGTTTACCTATCGTCGTCTCAATATAGTTATTTAAATCATAAGATTTTACAAGTATTTCTAAACTGTTTTTACAATTACGGCTATAGGCACTATACATTTAATCATAGTAGGTAGGTAGGTATTTTACTTTGGTTTTACACGTGAATGACAGAATTTATATTTGTAGATTTAAATGAAAGGAAGATAGTTTATGTTTTATCAATAAACTCATTTGAGCTACCATGTGTTTACAATTCAGTTCAAGATACTTTTATTCAGACAAAATCTGTCAGTCAAATCAGTATAATGTTATATCTGGGTATCTGGTGTAGCTGTTGTAATATATACCTACTGATATCTAATGGTTTAGTAGAGTAGTGTGAAATATGTTTTTCATCGTCATAACATAGTAGTTATTAAAGTTGCGCATTTATCTATAAAATTAATCACAGATTCATTCATTCCTATGCAAGCATCAATGATGGCGGACGTGGAGCTACGTTTACGCGAAATCCTAAAGAAAATAGCAAAAGAACAGAACTACGAGAATGACGAAGTTCAAATCAAGCCAGTTGACAGTGGAGGAGCAAACTACACCTCCCAACTATTCGCCGTGATGTTGTCTGCACCTGGTAAACCTGTACTCAAATTATTCGCGAAAGTCGCAATGATAGGCGAGGAAATACGCTCGATGTCGTCAACGCCAATGTTTGAAATTGAAACAATATTCTACACCAAGTTACTCTCAAAGTACAGGGAGTTGGAGAATCGACACAACATTCCAGAAGCGGAAAGACTGACCTTCGCGAAGTACTATGGGGGAACCACTGAGTATATGAAGGAGGTGCTCGTACTGGAAGAATTGACGTACCAGGGATACGAAGCTTTTGACAGATTGAAATGCTACGATTGGAATTATGCTTCCGAGTGTGTAGCTATGTTAGCAAAGCTGCACGCTGTATCAGTTGCTTACGAAAAAGATGACCCAGATGATTACGCCAAGACAATAGATATTTTGAGATTCGACTTCCCAGTAGAACAAATGAAGGGGTTCCTAAGCAAGTGTATTGAAACATCAGTTAAAGCAACGGAAGAGAAATATAAGGACAGAGTAGAGAAGTTCTTGCTAGACCAGTTCAATGAAAGAAATTTTTTGAAATATTACAAACCAGAACGAACTGTTCTCTTACACCATGGAGATTTTAGGCCTAGCAACATTCTTCAGAAGATTGACGAGGTGAGGTATTTGACATGTTTTCTCTGTTTAAATATCTAAATTTAGTAGCTACGTGTAATATAGAAAGTGACTCTTTGTGGTTCGGCTCCGGCGACATCACTGCCACATCTGTTTCTGCCTAATATTCAGCAATGTCATGCACTGGTGTATTCTGATCTGAAGGTTATGGTGAGGAAGGTATACTTATCCAAGGCGGTCCAAGATAGATAGATAAGGCATGCAAGAGCATTGCCTTATCTAAAAACAAACCGCATTCTCAAGTATTTATCAAGAGATACGGAAATCTCAATATGGTACACTCAAACGTATCGTGATGATAAATAATAGAATTTACATAACATGTAGGAATACTCGATCATTTATTTACCTACTCTATTCAGTTACTCATAGGTAGCTTACGATTTACTATCGACTGATTTCACAGACCTGTCTTGTGAGGCAATAAGAATTGTACTCAGATTAATAATACGAGTTTGATTGTATTCTTGGGAAATAGGGATACTATAAACAAAAAGTATTAATTGCATTACCTCGACACTGTATTTTCTTAACGTTAAGGAGATTGTAATGTTTACATTTCCCTATAACAACAGCTCGCCAGTTAAAGAGAACAACCTTAGGTATAAGTTAAATATGACTGCACACTGTAATGTGAAATAATAATAAAATCCATATGATAGATACTAACATGTTTAGTACAAATTATTATTTGACAGGAGATAATTACTATCTCCCTCGATCTTATTAAAGACAAATAACTGTATCGCTATTATACTATTTTGACATCACTGCCAAGAATTCAGCAATCAAACCTGCTTCTATTAAGCAAAATAGAAGTTTAAGATGATTGATATCTGATAATAATTTTAATTTGACATTAAATCGTTTAAATTAATTGAAAAGACAATGGAGTGCATCTCTAGCAAATTATTTAATTCTCAAGCAAATAGGTATGTCTAATTTATTTATGGAAAATGACATTCCATGTAATCATGACATTTTACATGTATATGAATATAATAAAATCGAGCCTCTGCACAGGCATTTTTCAAAAAATGTATTACTAAGAAAATATATTTAATAACAAAATTTGCAATGATCAGATCTCTAATGATAGTTTTTTTGTCTCTTATAATATTACACCGGATCTAATATTAAAATAGGTGTCCCTTAGGGTTCCATTCTAGGACCGTTTTTATTTTTAATTTATATTAACGATTTGCCCCATGCATTAAGGGGTTTATCTCAGGTAGTTCTGTTTGCAGATAATACTTCGTTGATAGTTAAAGTAAAACGATGAACTCAAGTGTCGGATAATGTGAATCATATCTTTGCTTAATTAAGGACTGGTTTAATTCTGAAAATCTGGTTCTAAATTGTAGTAAAACAAAATGTATTAAATTTTCTCTACCTCTAATGTGAGGAGTATAACGATAAATGTCTCTCTAAACTGTGAACCTCTACAGTTTGTCAATGAAACTGTTTTCTTTGGGACGACCATTGACTACACTTCAGTGGGGACCTTATATTTCTGCTTTATCAAGCGTTGTACATGAAACTTTTTTTAAAAATATGTGTCCGCTTCTTCTCCATAGCTAAATACTTTGCAAAGTGGTGGTAATTTAGTTTAAATTTTTGCATGTGCTAGTAATGGTGTCAAACGCACAGTCTTATCCGTGATTGACCAAAGATGCGTTGCTTCCACTGAGGACTAAATCGGAACGCCTCGGATATGTAGGTATATCTCCTTTACTACATCCTTCAGACCAGAACTCAGAAGCGTTGAACACTGTTGTTATTGAATATGATATGTAGACTATAAAATTAGATTAATGACTAAAAAGAGGTCCCTTTAACCTTACCCCATGTTGTGTATGGCAAATTGCTATTTTGTGCATTCTCAATTTATAACGTTATCTACTTACCTCGCGTTAATTATTGATGGCATTTGTTTTTTCAGAATGGCAAGGTCAAATTGGTGTTGGTAGACCACCAGCTGGTACAGAGAGGGAACCCAGTTCCTGATCTCATGTACTTCCTTATCAGTGGCTCTGATGAGGAATTCAGGGCGAAACATCTTCATCAATACTTCGACCATTACTATGAAGAATTCAGGAAAGCGCTGGAGAGGTTCAGTATAAACGCTGATGAGGTTTATAGGAAGGAGCATTTTGATGAAGATGTGAAAGAGGTAATGTTTGTTTAGATGTATGCAGTCAGACAAATTCGTGATGGTTAAAACTCTGCTCTCTATCGGGAGTCCGTGGTAGAAGTCTATGATTAGATAGTCTATGATTCTATATATCTAGGTCTATGATTATTATATATCTAGGTATTAGAAATTTATTATTGTTCTTACTTTAAAGGTGAAAGAAAACGTCGTAAGGAGACAGGCACGCTCGAGACTTCTTATAAAAAAACATCTCAAAGTTGTGTGAACTTTACCAATTTGCGCTTGGCCAGCACGGTAGACTAGTTATAGCGCGGCCTCTCTCTGAGAAGATACCCTGTCCTGCAGTGAGACAATAATGGGTTAAGGCGAGAGGATTCCAAATACGCCGTTTTTCGATCTATAATAATGAAAATGTCAGCCTCATTCTTGGATAGACCATCAGGCTTGGCACAAGACTAGTCCATAACATATATCAAGTAGCTTGTAACGTTGTGTTTATTTCAGTTGCTACCACATGGCTTGGCCCTCGGCGCCTTCACACTGCCCATAATTACTGTGGATTCGTCAAAAGCTTCGAAGCCGGAAGATGGTATCGATATGGAAAACCTGGACATGGAAGTAAGTGAACTGTTCCCGATCAGGTTCAATGGACTAGTGAGGGATTATGTGCGGATGGGAGTCCTGTGACGTCAGCCAAGTTGTTTAGGTTCATTTAAGTATTAGCTAAGTACAAAAGGGTCTCAAATTGAGGGGGTCTTTGCATTGCTTATTATTTGTGTACTTAGTTTCTTTATTATTTATTATTATATTTGTTACTACTTTTTAATATGATTGATGTACATAAAGTTATAAGTGGTATTAAATAATGACAAAAAACTAATAAATATGATTAATGTGTTGTTATGGATTTCTGTGTTATTTGCCCTTTATGTACCTACTGTCTTTTAAAGGTGGGAGAACCCTGTGTGGTTCGACTCCGGCGGCACCACCGCCACACCTATTTCAGCCTAATAACAGCAGTGTTAAGCGCTGCTGTGTTCTGGTTTGAAGGGTGTGGTAAGGGGGACATACTAATCCGAGGCGTTCCAACTTAATCCTCAGGGGTAGCAACACATCTGTGTTCAACCTTAGGTCGGACTTAAATCTTATTTGGGGTCGATTACCGATGTCCATGAGTGGCGGTGACCACTTACCATCGGGTGGACTGCATACTTATTTGCTACAATTACAATACTTCCAAAATTACATGAATAAAACAATCACTGATACAAAGACGCGTTTATTGCACGAGCCTGGGCGGCAGAAGAGGAAAGATGCCAGACGCCGGAAAGTCCCCACAAACGGTCTGTCTGAATGTGATAGATTTTTTCAAAATCTACTAAACGGATTTTTGTGAGGTTTTTCTAAAAGATAACGTAATTCTTGAGGAAAGTTTGGGTTAATAGAACATTTCTGTTTTATGTAAATTGACTGAGATATAACGATTATTGTTGAAGAATTGATCGATACTTTTACATAACAATAGTATAGTCCTATCTACATATTTTAAAACGGGTTCTTCTCATTCTATTTCTTCCGTACGGAACGGCTGAACCGATTTTGATGGGACTTTCACTGGAAGATACAGGAGGTTGTGGAGCGATTATTTATCGTAGAATTCCCGCGGGGTCGGAATTTACGCGGGAAAATCTTGACATTCTTCTTCTTGAAAATCTTGACTTGATTTCGACGCGGGCGAAGTCGCGGGGCTAGTTAATCTCAATCGATTGCGATGAAATTTTGCATACATGTTTTAGGTATTACTGACTGCCTGATTACGGCAACGTCATTATAAACTCAAGATCGAGGTTTAATTATTTTTTATGCACCCTCATATAGATATGCGTATCAAACTGAGGGTTTTTTGAGAGTAATTCATTTCGAATCGCAAATCCTCATCCTCAAGGATTGCACATCTTTTAGTAAATGCCGTACAAAAATACGTTCAGTAGATTTTGAGAAAATCGATCACAACAGACAAATATATATACCTATATCATGTATATTTATGTATGATATTCATTCAGGCGAAGCCGCGAGCACAGCTAGTTAATTCATAATAGAATGCTTGCATATTACCTACTCCTATATCATTTTACAACAGCCCGTAAGTTACACCGGTACCTAATTCAAGAGCCAATTAAACGATATCGTAGATGATTAACATCGATTATTTGTACTCCAACGCAAACATATGATTATGGTGATGGTGGAAACCCACTAACACCCCACGACACGACACTTCACGATACGACCAAAGTTTGATGTACTTATTGTTGCACTCTTAAATTGAAACACAATAGTTGTTCTCACTCTTAACTTTGAACACAATAGGTGTTCTCACTCTTAAATTTGAACACACCCCAATAATATGATCTAGATAAGTCTAGTGACTCAATAACTCAATAAATGAGTAAAGTCAATAGATGAGTAGGATAGAAGATTTAAGGCAAGATAAGTCGCACCTATAAGGGTTGCATACTTACAATGAAAAACATTTGGCAAACGGAGATCTCCTGTCAGACTAGGTGGTCATGCCTGGGGAGCGGCCGTGCTGCGATAGTTTTAGTTCGGAACTTGTATATATGCCAGATGTTGAGGAAACTTCGATAGCGTGTTTCAGAAGCGCCATTGGGTGAGTTGCGAAAGGTCGCCACAAGCATATTAAATTATGGCAGAAGACTACAAGCAAAGTAATTTTAAACCGACAGCATGTGTGGTGTGATGGTTCTCTTAAGTCCAATTTTTTTCATTTGAATCCCCTCCCGACCGAGTGAACATTGAGTGTCATGGATCGCTACGACATAAAGGTTGAAAAAAACTGTAAAACTAAATTGTCGCCGTGTGGTATAAATCTATTAAACACAATAATGATAGATTGCAGTCGCATTAATATACACGGAACCTTCAACGATGACGGATGCGGAATTGCGGATACTGGAAGTGCTAGAAACAGTTGCCAAAGAACAGGAGTATCATGATTACGAAGTTGAGCTGAAGCCGATATCCAGCGGAGGAGCGAATTATACCTCCCAGCTGTTTTCCATAACGCTATCTGCTCCAGGGAAAAATAAGCTTAAGCTGTTCGCCAAAGTCGCCTCTCTTGGGGAGAAAATGCGGTCCATGTCAACCTTGCAGGTCTTCGTAACAGAGATAACGTTCTACACGAAACTTCTCGCGAAATACAGAAAGCTGGAGGAATCGCATAACATTCCTCGAGAAGACCGATTTGTCACGTCCAAGTACTACGGCGGATCCGCAGAGTATTTGAAGGAAGTCATTATACTGGAAGATCTTTCGGCCAGAGGTTACCAATCCTTCAACAGATTCGAGTGTTTCGACTGGGAGTATGCATCGAAGTGTGTAAGTGCGTTAGCAAGACTACACGCTTTGTCTGTGGCTTTTGAGAAGGACGACCCCAAAGGATATGCAGAAATAGTCGAGAAAATGGAATTCTGCATTCCAGTAGATATTTTTAAGGATTACCTGGAGAAGAGTGTCAACAACGCTATTAAGTCCACAGATGAGAAATACAGAGATAAAGTTGAGAAATTCCTGCGGGACAGTATGGCTCAGCCGACATTTCAGAAATTCTTTCATCCAGATGAACGTATAGTTTTGAAACATGGAGATTTCAGACCCAGTAATATCTTACACAAGATGGAAAAGGTAAGCATTAATCGTATTAAATAAATAATAGTTAACAAAACTAAAAACACGCTTTTGTAAAGTGCGATCTAAATATGAAAAATAACTATTGTAAAAAGCGTGGGATGCTTTTTAATATATTTGACACCATGGATCTCAAGTTGTTTTTACAATAGTTATTTTTCATTTTTCAGATCGCATTTCACAAAAGCGTGTTTTTTAGTTTTTTATAATATTTTTTTTATTAATATTTTTTATTATTATTATAACATCGTCATCGGTCCTTGATAAGTATGCAAAGTTACAAGTAAATCCGACGTTTCTAAGTCGGTCAAAAATAAGTTCAAAGTTTTCGTTACATACAAACATAAAAACATACAACTGAAACTAATAAAAGCATGTTAAAATTAAATGTTTCTCAAATAATACTTTCATAGATACACTGTATAACATAGACTGTTTAGTTGTTATTCTTCAGATAAGAATACAATATATTTGTGTTATAAATTAGGTAGCAGTTATATGTATGACTGCACGGTAAAGCCTTTAATACTATACATCGTACTCACTATGAATTTGTAATTAATTCACTGATTTAGTGATTGTCAATATTATTAGCATAGTAAATTTTCTATGTTAATAGTAGTGACCAACCGAAAGTTCGGTTTCGGCCAGTTTCCGCCATAAAATCTAGTTTCGGCCTTAGTTTCGTTTTTATGTTTAGTTTTTATGAAACTTTCGCCCAAGCAGAAACTTGAGTGTTCGTGAATATTAGTGCGTTGTTCAGATTTATTATATTAATTAAATTGCAGAGTATTTAATAATATCAAAGTTGTAATAAAAAATAAAAAGTAAATAAATTTCAGGGTTAATTTACAAATATTGTGAACAAAATAATTGAAGTATTCAATTGAGAGTCTATAGTTATTAATGTAACGTAAAAATACACTTAACGTCAGTAGATAATAGAAACTTTAAATGTTTATTAAGTGAGTTTCGGTTTCGGTCGCAACTGAGAGCAAGGCCAAAACTTCTGTTTCGGTTTCAGTTGAAAAACCAGTTTCGCCGAAGTTTCACAGCATCACAGCATCGCTTTACACAAAGGGTCCTCTACCACCTTTAAAATTACCATCGAAACTTCTCACCTTTTTAATATTCCTTATAGACGGCATTTAACACAAATATCATTATTTTATATTTTTCATAGTTACAGTAAAAATGCTGTTTTTAATTTTTGTTTCGTAGTCTTGTAAGATGCATTTTTTGAGCTGCGTCCTCTTGACATTTGATTAGTGATATTTCAACCGTGGAATCAGAGATGGCGTTAATGTCAAACGGATTAGGAGACTTGGAATTTTTGTATGAAAATCTTGATAATGTCATCTGTATAGCAATATACTCATTTTTTATATTTGCTCTACCCAGGATGGCAAGGTTCAACCGGTGATAGTTGACTACCAGATCATTCAGCGAGGGAAACCGGTTTCCGATCTTCTGTACTTCTTGATCAATGGATCCGATGAGGAATTCAGGAACAGTCATCTGGATGATTTTTTCGATCATTACTACGAGGAATTCAGCAAAGCTCTTGCTAGATTTGGGATAGATGTCATTGATATACTTCCAAAGGAAGATTATGATACGGATGTAAAAGAGGTGAGAGATACGAAGTAACGTAAGGTAAAGTAAGGATTTCTACTAAGAATACTTAATATGCTTACTAAAATACTAAAATAATGCTTTAAATAACGCTTTCTAAACTCATAGCCCCCATAAAAGGAATTTCTAGTGTGTAGTGGGAGCCATGACCGCACAAAGACGAAT